>VXCM01000026.1:25430-266627 GCA_014773175.1 Lucifuga dentata | reverse complement strand
GGGGGGGGCGGCAGGGCAGGCAATGGAGAGAACTTTTTTTTTCATTAATTGTATGCCAGTTGTTTGTTAGCAGAACCGTCCAAGCGACTTTCAAGCACATCACAAAGAGAACAGACGTTTGCACCCTTCTTCTTTCTTCTTTGAATGAATTCTGTGCAACTTGGCTTTTATTAAAAACAACAGGGGTTCCAGTCCCGGCTTCTCCCTTCATTGTTTTTTAATCTTGGCTAATTAATTTGCAGAAGTCCTGATTAACATAATGGAATTGTCAAGGAAGGCATTGCCTGAAAGTCAGCTGAGTTCAGTGCTGTTTTGTTTGAAAAGTGCACAGCATACGAGGGACATTCAGTAATTAGATGCTTTTAGGAGTCGCACAAAGCATTTGCTCCAAAGTATTTTCCTGGAATTCTTTATCTTATTTAACACATCTGAATCCTCGCAGTTTTATACACTTTCAGTTTTAAAAACGGATGAAATCTTAATGATTCTCATTAATTTCTAACTGAGAGGGCTGGCAAAGTAGTATCTACTGTACAACAGGGTTCTTACTAGTTCCAGGGCAGTCGTGGTATGGCCGCGGCAACAAAAGACTTAAGATTTGCTTCTGTTAGTGCAAATAATGAAATCCAACGCACTGAAATAAGTCAAACAAAAACAAACTGTACAGCTGAGATAAAAGAAGTCATTTAAAAACCTTTCAGAATTGAAGAATAAAGACTTATAAAGATAAAAAAATTCAAAAATACAGGACTACAACCTGCTTCCACTCCTAGATTGTTTCACAGGTCATTTAATGCACAACTATCACTCAACAACAACAAAATCGAATTTGTCAATGTTTTATGATGCTGTTAATGGCTTGTAAACGGGGGAAAAAAAAAGAACCTGCGTGCCTGTAATTTAAATTATGATCAGCAAGGAAATATATAACACAAGTCAAATGAATGCCAAATGCTAAAAAACACAGCTCCATTACCTGCTGAATTTATTTTTTGGGTACGAGTCTGAGCCCAGCGTGGAACTGATCTGAGAGCAGGAAGTCACTTAAGCGTTACCGTCATTGGCTGATTTCTCCGAGGCAGCCGGAGCCGCAGGAGGCTAAATGCTCTGCTTTGACTGGTCTGTTTTGATGTGCTCTAAGGTTGTGCTCCTTTTTGACATTTTATCTTCTGGACATGGTGCCTTTGCATTCACGCTGCAGCCCTCTCGATCGATAAACACTAAAGGACGATGCACATCGGGACAGCGTAGGTGATGAGGATATAAGGAGGAAATTATTTTTAACATGGGCTCAGTATATGACCTTTCTGTTGGATAAAATGTCTTTTGATTATATCAAAGAATAACTGATGCTTTTTTACATATTCTAAACATTATAATACTGCTTTAGGATGCATCATAACCTAACGTATCAATTGTAGTTGTTTTCTGTAGGAACCGTCCGTGGCTTTTTGTCATGTTTTGCACACAGACCAACAAGGTTGTGAGGGGGAAACATAAAGCATTTCATTTTATTTTACTCTGTTGTCAGTTTGAGCTATAGGAGGATGCCATCAGTGACAGTTTGCCAATAAGGGAGTAGACATTTAGGCTTAGAGTAAGAATAGCTCCTGTTGGAGACCTGTATGCTGTGTACACAGCAGAGCAGTTGCCAAGGTGATGTTATCAGCCATTATCCATCACTGGAAGCTCCAAATCCAGGCTCTGCTATTTATTCTGTTGTTTTCTCAGAAACAGAAGTGACAGATCGTGAGATGGCGGAGAAAGTACATTATTGATCAACACCAGCCCGACTTGTCCCCCGTTCATTCTCTGATGGCAATCCCACAGGCCTCTGAGCAAGCAGAGGTGTGGGCTGGCTTGTCGGTGTTTTATAGGCGCCTGTCGGGAGGAGGGTGGGGTTCCCACAAAGAGAAGCCAGGAGTCTCCTCAGGGAGGGAGGAGATGCAGGGGTGGAGGGCAAATGTTGCAGGCTGTGAGTACAACAATTTCGGAATACGATCTCTGGGTTGAGGAAAGAAAGCAGTGGTGCGTGTGGCATGGGGTGGGGAGGCGTGGGTTAGGGGTGTATTAGTCGATACAGAACTTCAGCCTTCTGAGGGTCTGAAGAGACACAGGAGCAGAGAGGAGAGAAAAATGTGTTTCGTTTATGTTCAGTCGAGGCTAAAATGCTCTGTTGGTTGAGAAATTTTACATAAGTTCCCAACCAAATGTCTGATAAAGCTTAATGACGTCACTTTCTGTCTTTTTTCAAACCAAGCAAAATTTATTTTAAAGGACCATACCAACATTTTGCATGTTTGAGCCTTATATATTCAATTTTCATACATGTAAGGTTACTGACAATCATTTCCCAAAGGATAAAACTGTATTTCAGCTTTCCTGATATTTTGCAAAATCTCTTAGTCTTTCAAAATCAAATATTCAAGCGATACATCCACTTTAAAAATCAATGTTTCTCCTGCAGCCTTATGAAGTCATGGTTGTTGACATTTTTCGATAAACGCAGGTTTTCTTTTGGGACTATATTCCCCAGTGGAGACATACATTCACTCAGCACTTTTTATTGCGCTTAAATTGCTAAATTATGAAACTTTGAAAAAAAACTTGGATATACATCTTGTTCACGATGATGGATTACCTATCCCAAGAACGTTTCAAGTATCAACAAGTTGATTTTAATAGCATACCAGAATGAATTGAAACCAGTGGTGGTCTGGAAGGTAGGAAAAACATTTTTAACTCACCGCTGCTCCAGTAGTATGCTTTGGGAAATGACTGTCAGTAACATTACGTGTACGAAAAATGAATATATTAGGCTCAAACATGCAAAATGGGTGGTATGGTCCTTTAATGTAGTTCTGCATTGGTTTTTTTCCATTTAAAACTGAAGACAACTCCCATTTTTACAACATAAGAGACGAGCAGTGATATCCTCCCCTTTCTAAGACTGGCACAAAGATGGCCTTCCTCTGTTAGGAGAGATATGAGACAGAAGATGGAAAGTCAAGGCGCTTGATAAAAATCGCCCATTTTTGTCAGATCTGGCCGGGGTAAAATTTGCAGCTGTATCAATAGATGACGTTTTGTTCCCTCAATCTTTCACCTCTTTATCTTGCCTGACCTCCAGCTTCTTTTCTTTCTGTCTTTCCCTTCATCTTTTACTTAGCACCAGCACAGAATGAGAGAAACTATAACTGATATCGTCTAAATGATTTGGTCTCTTCCTGACCTGCGGCATACATTTTTGGGCTCTCAAGTGGCACCGAAAGTCAGACTTATTGTGAAGTAAGGGATGACTTGCAGACTGCCATTTATTTCTCGTTTTCACCCCGATAGGAGCGTGTAGGTGTGATTGAATTCACTTTCCTTCCTCTTAAGCATCGAGGCGGAAGCAAGTTAGCTGTTCTCAACTGTGCGACGCATTTTTCAAAGTAGATTACTGTTATTTCTTCACATCCCAGAAAGAGTTTTGGAGTCAATCTGCTGCGATATGAAGAAAAATGTTGCTGTGAAGGGGGAAAGAGGCGGGACAGCCCCCACAGTTTCAAATAATGCGCCGCCGTTGATGATGGTTTGTGAATCATTCCTGGTAAATGATCAGTAGTCTAAACGGAGAATACTGAGGGGTAAATATGATAGCAGAAAGCGTAAACACATCAGTCATAGCGGTCTTGTGGAGGTTGGTGATATACTCCTGGAGGTGGAATTGTCATGCTTGGGGATGATGGTGCTGCTGCGTCTCCAAAGAGCGCATGAAACAGGATTACCAGCACATCAGCACACATGCAAACCGCAGCCTTTATTTCAGGACAACTACTTTTCAAAGTAATACGCCTGTGACAGTGCTTTCTGTCAAGTGTAGTTTATTTGTCTTGATTTAAAACTCACTATTGTACAGAGACAAATTTGCAACAGGAAATTTACATAGCGGCCACAATCTATTCCTAGTTTTCAGTCACATGACTGGCGTGGAGGAGACCTGGAGGGCAAAACAGCATTCCAACTAGGTGTCCAACACTGGACACTCCCTAGACCTGCAGCACAGGCCTTCAATTTTCCATCTGTTTCAAGCCACGTATATTTAGATCACCTCTCAAAAGAAGAAAAACAAAGATATGTGAACAAACTGCAAGTTTTGTGCGCTTGCGATCCATATACAGCACCCGCCGCAGTATTTCAATCACTAAAAACAGCCGAAGTCCCTGCCAGAGCTCCAATTTGGCAATGTTTAATATATCCTGTGGAGAATCCTTTACACTGCCACCAGGATGAAAATGCATAAAAGTACAATAGAGTATGTATTTTCTATCTGGATAGGTCAATAATGCTGCTGTTTGGGAAATGAAGGGCAAGAAATTCTTCATTGTCAAAGCGAAGGTGAGTGCTAATTAGCTAACGTTAGCTAGCTACCTAACATTGATCCCAGGTGTTGTTAGTTTCAGGGTCACTGTAGTCAGCGTTCTAGGGCGGTAGTGACAAGGCAGTAATATTTTGGTTCAGTTAACACGATATCTTATGACATATGACATGTTTGCTGCAAAAACGTGTGTATACTTTGATGCTTTGCCCTCCCCATGGACGGAGGCACATCTAACAGCACAAATTCACAATCTCCTCCTCTCTGGATTTTCTTTCTAGGACAGGTTTCTGTAGAAGCACAACCAGGCTTGTCTCCTCATCGGTTAGTGCATCCGATTGAACAACAACTATCTGGCATTTTGGCTAAACAAACAACAAACCTGGTAAAAAATAACTGGCAGGCAGCAGAAGAAAGCCTTGTTTTGCCCTCCAGGTGAGCGTTCCCATAAGGCTGTGACATCACGTGAAAACTATGAATTGTTCAGTGCTGTAAATAATTAAAATAGTGTGTCACACGTGCAGCTAAAGTGTAGCATTTTTCACATTTTCACATTTGTGTGATGCCGCACACTTCCTGGTAAATTTGATAAAGCGTGTCATCTCATGATGAGGGCGTCACATGCCATCTTGTCAGAGCAGGACGTCCAAAGAGAGCCTGTCGTGTGTGAAAATGCTGCTTCAGCACGAGCGACAGTTTTTCCACTCAGAGCTGTGTTCCACTCATAACTTTGCTATTGTGTTTCAGGGTGGGGGTAGGGATAACATGGAAGTAATAGTGGGATGTGATTGGCTCTTTTCCCTGCACACTGATATGACTGGCTGCTCCAGGTTTCTCCTTTACACGCCTCTTAGCCGTAGCTTTGGGCGACACACACCTCGTCACAAGCAGACCCACGATCATACCGCACAAGTAAGCATGTGTTCCATCACATTCTAAACAGGCGCATGTTGCCTCGCATACGGGAACATGCGCAAACATGAGCACGCTTTCTTTCTTTCTTTTTTTTTATGCCTGTCAGCTCACATATCTAAGCAGCACCAACTATACTGGCAGAGATTTCCCCCCAGTGTCTCTCCTTCTGACCACTTCCTGTCTCTAAATGGCACGAAATCCAATCGCTGCACAGGTTGTGGTGTGAGATGAGAGGCAGCAGACACTCGTTAATAGGATATGTCACGGTCTCTTGGTGGGGAGAAATATGGAGCTGTGGATGGCTCACCTTGATAAGCAGAAGAGCCTTTTCTGTTTACACGTTTCAAATATGGATATGTACTACACTTTTTTTTTTTTTTTTTTTTTTNTTTTTTTCCCTGGCAGCATGTTTTTCAAAGGACCCCTCTCTCCTTTCTTCTCCTCACCCTCCTCTCTGGCTCCTGCTTCCTCTATCAGTGGCACCAATTGCTTTTTTCCCAACCCACTTCTAAATGAGCCTGCCTACCTTTAGCTTCTCATGTTTTCACAGTAGGAAATTCAAAGTGGATTGCATGTTAATTCAAAGATGGGACAGAAAACTGTGGACAGATAACAATTGGACCTGTAACAGTGAAGACATGTCTGGCAGACAAACCCTGAATGCATCTCTGAGTGTCCGTTAGTTTGTGTTAGACCCGCCGTTTGTCTTGACTTTGAAGCCGGTGACTCTTGTCGTCACTTATTTTATTGCAGAGTAGGTATTAAAAAAAAAATGCTTATGATTTTTTACATAAGTGCAGGGGTCACTTAGCTGATTATAAAGGCCATCATCTATTATGCATCACAGAAAGAAAGAAGATTAAAAATGTGATTATGTTTAAAAGCGCTCGCATGCAGGCAGACGCACACACACACATGCACACACTCTTCATTAAAAAAAAAAAAAAAANAAAAAAAAAAAAAAAATCCATGCAAAGACTTCTTGTCCATGACACGAATTCACAAACAGCATCTCTGTTACTTGGTTACAACCATATTGATGAACATCCACATCCAATATGTTGCTTCATTGATTCTTCATTATTTCAATTCCCAGGACTGTTTCAGTGTGGCATGGCACCAAGATGTACACAATTAATTTGTGCTTTCTATTAAAACCGAGTCATTAAAAGCATGCTGCACAACAATTTATAATTAAAATACCAGCACAACCGAGAGGTGAATCTCATTAGTATTGGTGCCATGTACTATTTATTTCCTTGACTAATTTAAACAGCCAGTTTCAGCCGTTGCTATAATGATGTATGTATTGCACATATGTATTCAAGATTGATCGTTGAGAGGCAGTGGAAATTAACAAAATAGGTTCAATTGCAGATATAACAAGGTGACTTCAAGGTCATGTGTCTAGAAAAACATGATGGTTGCATGTTACTATTGTTTAACATACATATTAATGTAAAAGCATTTTGCTCTTCTTGCAAAGTCTTGAACATTTTTTTTTTTTTTTTTTTAATAATTAGCCTTTGCTGAGTGTAACCTTAAAAATGAATGCCACTGACAGGCGAACTCCAATTTGCACAGCGTTGCTCAAAGTTGATCAAGTTCACCTTTACCGCCGAATTGCAAAAATATCACGCTTTTGTCAATATCCATGGCACACGTACAGTGTCACAGACATAGATCTATGCTGTGATAATGAGACACAATTGATTAGCTTTGCCTCTCAAATGAGCCCTTCTCAAGGAAATTGAAATAACACACAGTCAAACCGCACGGACATGATTAATGGTGTTTTGAGATTAGAATCTAGTGTTATTTACATAATCGGCAGGGGAGAATTAGCTATTTCCATCGGCAGTTTGTCGGTGAACAATGGCCCTCCACTCACATCAGGCTGTCACTCTCATTGTTTTGCATTGTTTTAAACTCTTCATTTCTCAATAGCTTTAATGAAATGATTGAACACACACATAATGAGCAGTTGTTGATTTGATTTTGAATCTGCATAAATGTGAAAATGATCACTGTGTGTTAGAAGACATCCTAAATCTTTTTTTTTTCCTAACAGTCTTACACAGAGAACTACATTTCATTAGTAGCATAGTATAAGTGTCTTTTTAACACCATACCCAAAATTTTGCATGTGATAAAGGTAAAAATGCAGAGAAAGAGGTGGAATTAATAGAATTCTTTTGTTAGCCTCATATCCATGACTCAATCCTCAATTGTCTTATAGTTATCTTAAATACAGCAAATGTGGAAATTCCTTCGCAGAATGCTTCCGATTTGTAAGATGATGGGCCGTTTTCAAATGGACTTCAAATCGTATAATCTAGGTGTGGGACTATATAATACATCATCATCAATTTATACTGACTTGGATCTGATTATTGCTGTTTCCATGATACTGGAAAAAAAATCGATTTATTGCCTTAATTGAAGTAGCATTGACGTTTTAATGCATTTTTATATATTTAAGATCATATCTGATCTTTCTAATGTTGTCTTATGATGCCCATAGTGTTTTAAAACCAATATCTGAAGTTGGCTGGATGGAATGACTTGTCTTAGGTGTCTCAAAAAAAAATAAAAAAAAGACAGTTGTTGAAGAGAATTTCTTAAGCTTCTTGTTGCCCAAATTAGAGCTGTTATGTAGTCTCTTCACAGCATAAGTCTTCTCCAGGCATCCTGGAAGCAATAAACCTGGACTTCCTTTATCAATTATCCTAAGCTGGCAGACATTCTGGTGGAGTCAGACTTTTTATCCGGAGATTTGCTACCAATTTCCAAAGCCTTGCACTATCAGAAATGCATAAAAACATGCATTTCCTCCTGCGGTCATGCTTCGTTGCGAAAGTGTATACACGGACTTCTGAGAACCTCTATTGTCGCCGCCCAATTCGGTGGTGTAGCACGCACGCACACACACACACACACACACAAACACACACAGAAAAGTTGAGTCCAGGGACGACTGAACCCATCGCGTGTCCTCGTGTTTGTTCCACCACAGAAAGGTCACCGCATGATTTATGCACCTGTTTTTTTGAGTTAGATTGGAACTGTTTGTGCTTTGGGGCACCTGACCGATCGAAACGTGAAATATGAAAATGAAATTCTGTTCATGAATTTATTTACAAGGTTGAGCAGGTATTAAGCTGGCCAACCGGGAGTAGCTGGATGAATGCATACTGAGCTCTATATGTTCATGCTCATGTCTATCAGGCTGCTTGGGCTGTATATGTATGTTTTCTCCATGCATTCATACTTCTGTGGGGGTGAAGGTCAGCTTAGCATCCTGTCATGTTCAGGGAGATGCTAAAATCAGATCAGAACCCACAATTAAATAATAATCACGAAGCCATGTCATAGAGGGATTTATGAATAAACGTGCATGTTGGCAGGTGTACAGTTCGCTTTATTCTTGTATCTAATGTTAGGATCTGCCATGACACAATGGCACACATGTATTCTTTAACATGGCAGCTCACAGGGGAGACACACAGATGGGCTTTGACTCGGTAATGGCCCCGGACGGCTGCGGATGTTATTCTAGTTGACAAGCTGCTCCATATTTGTGGTAATCAAATAAAAACCACATGCTCTTTTTTTTTTTTCTTCCACGAAAATCTGGAATTTCATTACCAATGATTAATTAAACAATTAAATTAGAAGTGGCCTACATTTCGAAAAGCGAGAGGTTGGCGAGATTCCCAAATGAATTTGTGGTGCCTTGTGAAACTTGCATCAGACTTGAGCATAAAACAGTGAGTACATTTTAAAAACTTTAATAAATAAAATATGAAGAGTGCTCTATTTACAGTGTCGTCCCTCGTGCTCTGTGCAGTATGAAAGCTCTCTACGTGTCTTCTTAGATACATCAAGCGTGCTTTATCTTGTGCAAATGGAAGTCTACGTCCCCATGTATGTGGTTTTGTTGCTGGCACACTTTTTGAATGTAGTTTACGTTAATTATATAACATTAAATAAAACAAATTAATGTACTCTGCAGCGTTTGAGATAACACGTTCATGCCAGAGGTAAATAGATGCCACTTGAATGCTCAAGCTTCTTCAGCACGACAGCTGTGTTGGATACATTACCGCGTTAAATCAAACTCCATTACTGCCAGCTCATTGCCCCCGCGCCCCAAGAGGTGCGACGCAAACGCACAAGTGTACGATCCCTCAGTATTGCTGTGTAATAATACAAAAAAAAAAAAAAAANAAAAAAAAAAAAAAAAACACAAGAGAGCGACAGATGTTCACTTTGAAATGCATTCTCTAAATGTCCGACAACATGGGCATGATTCTGGAAATGCTGAGTTTACGTGAAATTATGCGTAAATCTCACTCAGTTAAGATATGCCCAAGAGAGCATTTGTAACAGCTCTCGTGTCCCAGTGCTTTTTTGCTTTTGGGTTTGCCGTTTGATGTGCTTGGAATTGCTCCTGTGCGGCCCCACAGTGGTGGTGATGTGTTTTTATGTGCTGCTGCTGTGTTTTTGTCACTTTAGGAGGGTCAGCCAACATACCGTGATATCTGCTCCAGCACTTAGATGCTGATGGAGGAGGCTTTTTTGGGGACAGCACTACTGGGATTGGGTCTGAGTAGTGCCCTCTGAAATGGAACTGTGTGTGTGAGTGTGTGCGTGTGTGTGTGCGTACTTGAGTATGTTTAAAAAAGCAAGGGAAAGTGGGGCTGCGCTGAATGACAGATGAACGGACAAACAAAGGACGTGACGTGTGAGGCAACATTTAAAGAGGTGAGGGACGGAAACAAAGAGAGAGAATAAAAAGCATCCACCCCTCACACACCTACATGACAAATAGCAGAGGCACACACACACGCACACACCTGAGTTAATAGGGGGCCCATGACACCAGCTCTCTCCAGTGAGACACACTGGAGGGATCTGTCAGGTCGATTAGTACGACAGCGTTTACATTTTCCACCTGACTTTCTTCATTAGTGTTTTTTTCCTCCGGCGCTGAGCCGCCTCAACATGCACACACGTCCTTTTACACATCTGACATTTCCTACACACTCTTGGTATGAACCGTGGCTTAAGAAAGTACCGTATGTTTTCCACGTACCCCACTGAACCGAGGTCACACACATCATGGTGTTTCCTTCTCCTGTTTGACATTAGTCTGACGTTCTATAAATTGCTGTCAGCATCTTACAAAGCCTATTGAATGGAATCTGCTTTCAGATAAGTGCCAAGATAAAAGACACTGACATTCTATAATGGAGCTTTATAGTTATACAGTATGTAGAGTTATGCTGCCGTGTAATAGTCTTTTCTGTCTTCGCTTTATTAGAGTGTCTATAATAGAAAGCGAGAGTGGGCAATATCATGAAGACCCTGTGCCAGACCTGACACGTGTGTTAGCCCTCTGAGCCAAAAGAATACCCATTTATTTTAATTAGAAGCTTTTTTTGTGTAGGAAATGTAATTATTTTATCAATTCCTTCTCTTGGGGTGAACCAATCAGTTTCTCTTTATTTTGTTCCTTGTTTAGGCCACCGTACCCGTTTTAATCTCTCTGGCGCCTAATCAAGAAGCAAGACACGAAAAAAAAAGTGCTCAGAAAGCAAATGAGAAAATAAAGAGACAGAAAACAAAACCAAAAAATAAAAAATAACAGCAGCTTATGAGGAAATTGGTATATTATAGACATTTGTATTACTGAGTAAAATCCATACAGTCGAGCAAGTCTATGTGCCTGTTCATTTTTAAACTCTATAGTTTTATTGATTTATTGATCTCTGTGTGAGATGTTGGATGATTCTAGATTGTGGCAATTATGATCATCCCCAAAGATCCAGTTATGGCTGATGCAAATCCGGCGACTTTCAGCAGTGACATGTTCTGTCACGGTAGAGAAGGCATGTATTACTATTTTACAATTACAAAACAGTGTCCGTCACCAGTATGATGTGATGACGTGCAATGAGTATGTTGTGTCTCTATGTGTGTCTCTATATTGTGTCTCTTGTCAGGCAAGGCTGAGTAAAATGATGCTCCACTGTGTACACAGACTGCAAAATACATAAAAAAAAATCTTTTTAAAAAAAAAGCAGCATGGCCACAGCAACATGAAACAGTTCGTCATTGAGTTCTTTAAAGATTCCTGAAAGCGACACCGTTGAGGCCTTCCTTTAAACACGGCATTTTGATGTGTCACACTTTGAGTGCACAGAGAGCGGCTGTTTTGTGGGGCCAGGAGATAAGACACAGAGGTTTGAAAGTGTGATGGCGAAGAGAGTCAGCGATGTATTCTCAGGTTTGTCTCGGGCCTCCTGCCGGCTCTTTGAAACCGAGCCTCGCGCCGCAGATGAAAGCACGTCACCAACTCTTTGTCTTCGCTGAGGTTTCGTATAATGAGCAGTTTGTTGTGCATCTTACAGCATTAGTAGCTTTAGCTTTCTGACTTCAGCCAGTGACAGAAGTCAACCTGAGACAGCTGGTGTATTCATTTAGCAAACAATAAAAAAAAAAAAAAAAANAAAAAAAAAAAAAAAAAAACACTGACACTTTAGATTACATTTTAATGTTACTTGCACTAAAATATGAAATGGAAATTGTGAAGGGAAACTATTAAAATGCTAAACATGGTGTGAATGTAACAATTTCCTCAGTGGTTTACCAAGATCCATGTCCATTTGTCTCCTGTTTCAGTGGACTGCTTTAAGGTCCAGCCTTAACTGAGCGAATAAATCGCTGTCCCACTCCTCAAATGGTGCGATCGCCTGTCACAGTCCTTCACATCAGTTTTCTTTATTGGATGTGGCTCATGCCTCCAGATATTTATATCTTTTTACAGCCATGTACTGTGGTGGTGAACAAAAGAAAAAAAAGCAGTGAGGGAGAAAAAGGAGGCAGGAAAGCCAAGCAGGCAGCTCGACAAGTAATGGTGTGGAATACAGAGGAGGGATGCGTGGAGCTTTGGCTGGGGACAGCATCTAGATCCATCTTCCCCTGCTTAAAGCCCTAGCGACTGGGTAATGGCCGCGCGGTGGGTGTTTTCAGAGGTTAAGGCACAGGAGATGAGGGATCTGGGAGTGGAGAGGCCAAACTGAGAGGTGATTTCCCCAGCAGAGGCCTCTTCATTTTGGGGGTAGAGGAGGTGTCTGCGTTGCCACCGCTGCTGGAGCCTGGAGGAAAACAAGCAAATTGCTCCCCACAGGAAAAGGGCACTGGCAGCAAACTGGATCCGACAATATATAGAGAGAGTTATCTGGTCTACTGCCTCTCTGTCCTTCTTTTCTTTTTTTTTTTTTTANTTTTTTTTTTTTTTAATCTCTGCACACACGGCCCTTTAATTTCCATCCATCTGTCTGTCTGTCTCTATATTAACTTCAGATGCGTTGATTTAAAGCAGGAAAGCCAAGCGGCACAAAGTGCTTGTGATGTATCATGACAAAGATGTTGGTTCCACATTAAAGTTGGAGGTAGAAACAAGCCTGAACATCAACACTGTCATCTTGCATTGTGAACAAATAAGGTAAGGTGAGTGGAACAAATGCACGACTGCGTAGTCTCCTGCATCAGAGTCCAAAGGCTGGTTTCTGCAAAGCTTTTGGTGAATTTCAGCGCTTCATCCCATTCAAAGTAAAATACCGTCAGCTTCTCAAGACCAAGATATCGTCTTCCTCCTGCCATTTTCTTCTCGCTCTAAATACTTGAGTGAGATCCGGTCCATTTACCTGAATCAACTTTAGCTATCTTCAGTTTGTTAAAGGCTCTTTGGCACCCCAGAGTATGGAGGAAGATAATTGAATTGCTCTCATTCTTCTTTGCCGATTTACCTAAGTTACCTAAAGGGACTTGGAGAGGAAAAGCATTCTCAGAAAAAAGCCTTTTCTTTTGTCAATTTATTGCAAAGGGTATTCACGGAAGAGAATTTGAAAGTCATATGCGAGGCAGAAGAGGGAGAGAGAGAAACACTCTAAGCTCATTGTTTGTGAGAGATCTGTAGTATGAGTCTCATTTATGAATTTCATGCTGCTTCTCTGCTGTAAAAAAAACAAAACAAAATGTTTTCTCAGAATACGGAATGCCGAAGCATTTCGCAATATTGAATTCTTCTATGCCGAGTGTCAGTTTTAGGGTAAAATATGCATAGTTTACCCAAAACACAGAGCACTGAACTTTCAGCAGTCTTTAATTGATGTTGATATACCAGAGGGGGACTTTAGGATTAAATTAGTCAATTAAAGATGAGAATTTGAATTTTAAACGGTGAAACCCACTGGAAGGCCCAATGAAATAGTAGTGGGCCTTGGGCCGCTTTTAAATGTGTGAAATGAATATTATATAGAGGCATAAAATGTCCTTAGCAGAGCAATGTGAAATTGTATTGCTAATAGAAACAGTAACAGATTTAAAGACGCCATGTTCAGTCGGGTCAATTGCAACCCAATCTTCAGCGGTGATCTGGGTCTCTGGAGGTTGCTGGGGCTCAGGACTCTGGGGATTTGGTGCATGGAACTTCAAAATTAAACCACTAGACTGGTTATTTCTGTCACTGCTGGTTTGTTTATTTTTATCTGTTCGTCTTTGTTTTTCTTGAGGTGTGTTCTCTGATAGAAATTGATTATTAGTTTTAAATAAAATGTGATAGGTTAGTCAAGGAGGGCCGGTGAAGGTCACANTAGAAATTGATTATTAGTTTTAAATAAAATGTGATAGGTTAGTCAAGGAGGGCCGGTGAAGGTCACACACGCTCACATACGCACTATATGTTATTTGTCTGATGCAAGATCATACGGCATACAAAACGGTTTATGCCAATCAGGGTATACTGTATACCACAACTATATATGCAAACAGATGGAAAAAATAAATAAATAAATGAAATAAAGACACCATATTCAGACATTCTTACTTTGGTAAAACGATGAAATACTCCAACTGGGAGCAAAGCAGAGAGCAGAATTCTTCACATGTAACGGTTAGAAGACATTTAAAAACAAACAAACTGAGTGCTCATTATAGCTTCGAAGCCAGCTCATTGTCAGTTTCTAAACTGCTGAGGCATTTTGATTCTCAAAAACTGTAGACACATTCTAAAATAAATTCATGTCTCTCTTGTCTGTCTTGTGATGTAGCAGTTAGCCATGATTGTTCACTCGTGCAGTGAATACAAAGAATTATTTCCTTGGAAATCACAAAGGACCTCTTTTGCCTTTGAACTACAAAAGATAAAAGAGTAAGTCTTTGATGAGTTAATGAATTGGTGTGGATAAGCGCTCAGTGAATCCTTGCACAGTAAGCAAAAGTAAATTTTTTTTTTTTTTTTTTAAATGCAGTCGTTAGAAATGTGTGCTAGAGACTTTTAAACCACAAGGCAAGATGTTTGAGCTTACATGTGAGTCGGATGTGAGTCTTTACTTCTGTCTGTCTCTGTTTGGTGCATTCCCAATATTTCAAAGGTTGCACGCTCCGTCTTCATTGGCTGGAGGAGGAAGGTGCTCTCAGCTGAAAGAGATGGAAGTCTCTCAGGAAACCGTGTATCTTCCAGAACACTGCTGTCTTGGGCTTTCAATCAGCCTGCATCTTTAACAGCACAACAGCAAAGTCTGGTCCTCCCACACACCCAATCACATCATTCCTGCATTCTATGAAGACAGAAGAGGGCTTTGCTGTCTTTGATAGCAAATGTTGATAGCAGTTTGAATGGAGTAGACTCAGGTCATGGCTATGATGATTGTATGGTTTAAGCTATAAATTAAAGCATATGCTCATCATAGCCATGACCTAGCAGTCTTAATGTGGCAGTCATGGACAACAGATCAAGAGAAGGTGAAGGAAAGTGAGAAAAAAAAGAAGCCAAAAGTAAATTCAGGACCACGGACAGCCACCATCAGCCACGTCTCCAGGCAGCATTTGTTTAATTTTATCTGCAGGAGAGAGATCTCTTACAGGCAGCAAAGCTTGCGCTCGAAAAGCAGATTGGCTGGAAATGTCGCTATAATAGGAATGTTTTCAGAAATTCCCATACTGCTGTGTTAACTTTATTTTTTTCCGTTTTATTTCTAAATATTCCCACTGCACTGTTTGCAACTTGTAAAATTGGGTGACAACGAGCAGTAGAGCTCAGATGATGATAGTGGTTCGATATGATGATGCCTTAACAGAGTTGGCTAGATCACCAACAAGCTTTGGATGGTTCTAGATAGCGCATGACAGCGTAATCGCTCCCTCTGATCTCTACTTTCGTCATTATGACCACTTCAGCAGTTAAAAGGGACAGATAATCCAACTTAAGACCATATGCTTTTATAGGCAATGCACTTTTAGTGTAATTTTCAGGGAATGTTTGCACCAGAAGCGTCTGCCTGCTTCTGCATTTCAACATTTTTCTAAAAACTAGTCTTTGCTTGGCTTGATGTTGCACTCCTGAGGGTCAGCAGCTTCAGGCGAACGTGGAATGAGCAGAACAGCTTCACATGCTATCCCTTCCTGTCTCCACTCCCCCTCCACTCCATTCAGCCACCATCCTGTGCGCGACATAGTTTATTGCTGACCAAAAGCAATTTTTCCGTGGACCTAAGTTGTCCTTGTATAGGCTTGGAAATAGCTCTCTACTCTCCTGTCCTACACTCTGTTTTGCTTTTGCTTTCCCAACATTTAATCTATAACACCACTCAGCTTTTAATCAGAGCTTTCAAATTTGACCTTGGCTTTAATCCATCAAGCTGACAATTTCTGGTGGAAGCGGGAGGCCTGATGGCAGCCTCAAAAAGCCAATGATCAGCTCCCCATGTACTCGGCTTTGCTCACCGAGGGCATGATTTGCTCTACTTGGAGCATTATAATTACAAGCTAGTTCCATGTGCTCCCTCCCAACACCTACTGTATGAAAAGGGTATGGAGTGAGCAATCCCCAGAGGTAATTATCGTAAGAGTATGCAGAACAGAGCTCATGCAGTGGAGATTATAGTGTTCACTCCAGCTCTCTCACCCCAAATGTCACCCTCTCTCTTTGTCACTCTTTTTTTCCACCTTTCTCCCCCTCTTTTCTCCTGTTTATGAATCACTTTAAACCTGCAATCCAAACAACTTTGACAGGGATTATGGAGTTTTGATGAGAGACGGAGAGGCAGAGAGAGAAACTGAGTTTGGGGTAATGAAGCAGCAATTTCACGGAATGATTTATGAAGGAGTCTCTCCTTCACTCTCCCTTCACTGAGATGTAGTCTGTCTAAATATCACATTTCAGAAGAATCCAATTCTGTCCACGTACAAAGTGATCAGTGTACTATTTCAAGAAATTGGATAGCATTGTTTGTTTAATATGGTATTCCAAGCCACCCAATGATATGTCAGCAATATTTCCACATAACTGCAGAACAATACACATTTGGGGTAATATTTGAGGAAGATTGTGAAGCTTGGCAAAGAAACATTTATGAGGATATGAGGAAGTTTTTTTCCTGGCCACAATGGAGCTTGGGAATAGTTTTGTGTGCTGTTTATGAAGAATCAAACCCAGAGTCAGACCTCAGGTGAAAGTTTTGAGGTAATACAGTCAGCTATTTCTCGCTGCTTAAAGCAAAAAAAATATATATATATTCATGCTTGAATCAGGGCCAGATCTCGTGGACATATAATCTATTGCAAGGTTTAAAAGTATAACTTTGTAGTTATTAGACAGCTTCTAACCTGGATGGTGAGGGGGCATGTACATTGACAACAACCAATCAAAACACTGGAATCCCATGACAAGATGTTGTACTGTCAGCTGACTGAGATCAGCTGATAGCATAAACAACAACAACGCTTGTGACGTAGACGCAACAAATCACGATGACTAAATTTCCAAAATTAATGAATTAATATTGTATTCGGTACATTGCGGGTTGCTAAAATAATTCTGATAATAAAATAAACAGTAGCCATTAAAATAGACCTATTACCGGTCTGAATATGTAATCTTTGCCATAATTTGACATCTAGTAAAAATTGTTGCCTGTAGTTTTCAAAGATTTGAATTATTTTGTGTAACAATAAAAATTTGTGAACCTCAATCACACTGGAACTTACTAACGCAGCCATGTTGTATAGGATGCATTCCAAGTTCCTTATTTGACCGTTCCTCACCTCCTCGATCCTTTCGTGACCCAGAAACCAATCTGGTCTGCCATCTTTAGTTCCAAAGTGCTAATTTCTGTTTTGAGGATGTAGGAGACATGAGCAAAGAAACGCCAGACGCTCCTACGTGGAAGTCTGTTACCTGATAGTCACACCCCTTTACTGGAAGTCTGTTTCTGATTGGACAGATCTATTACAGCTGATCTGACACACTGCATCTTAATGTAACCGCATGAGTTTCATCAAATGTGCAAACAGAAAAATAACAGCAACATCTCAGGTCTAAAATTAATCCAATTGTTGATGTTTAATTTTGTCTGATCATCTTTTTAAAACGACTGGGTGTGTGTTCAGTGCAGCTCTGAATGATAAAGAAATATAAAACAATAAAACAAGTCTTACATCGTAACAAACAGCTGTATTGATCTGTTCTAACAAAATCCACTGAAATGCTTAATAAAACATTCCGTTAGTTAAAGTTCAGTAACACTGATAAACATTTATATTTTAACTCTCTGAGCAGTGAAACACAGTTAAAATGTGAAGATATATAGACTATAAAGTCAGATTGTTCTGCATGTGGACATTTGTCAAACTGTTCATGTTAATTGTTCCAGTGTTAATCAGAGGAGAATGTTTCATTATTTTATTATCTTCTACAAACTAAAACATGGCAGCTCCAAGCGCTCTGACAGATGATCAGCTGTGACAAGTCACATCGCTTCAGATGATGCTTGAAGAGCGAGGATGTTTAATTTCTCTTAAATCGTAGCTCCTCTGTCCTCGTGTCTTCAGTGGGTGGGACTAAGACAGAAGGAAACGACGCAAGTGAGGGAAACGTGGAAACGAATAAAGAACTTGGAATGCACCCTTAGTTTAACCACCTAACAGCAGCCTCGGGGATACATCTTGTAGACCCTCCATCTTTTTTTTTTTTTNTTTTTTTTTTTTTGACCATTTATACTGATTTCTGCCCGTTGCAGCCAGTGTGCCGCACTGTACTAACCATAGCATATCGCGCTTTTCCATTTGTCTTCATTGCTACTGCCCTGCAAGGCAGTTGCCGCACCCTATCTTGGCTAGAGCCATGAGGGATGGCTGTGACTGGTCGAGGGCTTGTGTTTTCTTCCTGTACAGATGATGTGTTACATTCCTGGCAGGCCTTTGATGTTCCTTATGTCTACCAATCAAAATGGATCACCCCATTTGATATTTATTGTTATGACTGAGCGTCAGCAACAGAAAACTCCAGCCACATGGTTCTGCAAGCCCTGATTGACATAGACGATTACCATCTGTCTTTGTAAAATAACTGGCTTTTATTCATAAAAGCCTTGGATGCTGCCATCTTGCATTGTGGGAGGGACAGACACTTCCTCCTCTGAACAGCGCCTTGATCATCTCAAATGCATATCAGCAGACATTTGTTGTGGAGGAGCTGCTTTGTATGCAGGATGAAACTTCACTGGTAATCAGGAAGAACAAACTTAACCAAGCTTTTAATTGTTGTTTGTGTAACTGTCTGATCCCATTTAAATCACATTCGCAGGAGCCGCACAGTATAAAGGAGTATAAGTGGCATAATAAGAGATTTTATATCCTCTCAAAATATAATTGGAGGGTCTTGTATGAATATCGTTAAGTTACTGAGACATAATCATAAAGTTCCTGGAAAGTTTGGCTGTTAAGCCTCCAAAATGTGTTGCAGGGCAAATCCACAGTAAATAAATTCTTCTTCTTCTTTTAAAAACTACCACTGAGGTTCCTTTTACAAGTCTCTTAATCTCCAGCTGTTCCAATGGATTACCTGGGCGGCTAACAGCAAAGAGGCCAATTGTTGGACAGTGGGAATCTGCTTAAATTAGACAGCACTTGGTTCAACATGTGCCACTACAAGTTTGCTTTCACATATTTTTTTTTTTTACCAAATTATTAATTGACCCATGATCCATTATCAACTTATTTAACACCAGTGGCCACACCCATTTACCTGAAATGAGAATTATTGGCCATTGTAGCCACTTATTATAAAATTTTTGCTTTGTTAGGATTTCATGGAGCTTTTGCCTCCTCTTATATCTGCAGAGACAAAGCCGTTTTTCTCTGTACTTTATACTGGGAGTATTACTGGCCAGTATGAAAACTTAATCAATCTGTCCTTTACATGATATTCTGTGGAAATTATATCATTTTGAGATGTTCTACAAACTGACAGAACATGATGAAAACATAACCTTCACCTGACTCCACCGACAAAGGTGATGAGAACCTTGCTGCCAAATGTTTCTATTACGCCCCTGGAAAATGGGGAGAAATTATCATGAGATTGATAAGATGGTGTTTCCTCATGAGAACTTTACTGGAATCATTTCAGGTATACAAACAATATAAACAAATGCATATTTCTACAGGAGAGTAGGAGGTAGTACAGTAGTAGAGAGTAAATACTCTTTTAAAATAGAAATGTTACTCACAATGTTTCCTTCATACATATTACCTCTATAATTCCTCTTCTAACCGATTAAACACGAAATATTGTAACTCTATGAACTTATCAATTCACTCAAAATTCACAAAAAGTGCATTACACAGCAATAAGTAACACTACAGAGCTTCCACGGTACACATGAAATGTGACTGGCTACGGGGTTATCCTTACAGATGAGCAGGAGCTCGCTCACACACATTTATCTGCTCAGCAAAACTTAACTTAAAAATATTCAAAACGTCACAAATTCACTCTCTAAATACTTCTTACATGTTAGCAAGATATTTCAACCAAGTTGCTGTGCTTAACGTTCACAACATACCTGGAAAATGGGGAGAAATTATCATGAGATTGATAAAATGGTNCTGTGCTTAACGTTCACAACATACCTGGAAAATGGGGAGAAATTATCATGAGATTGATAAAATGGTGTTTCCTCATGAGAACTTTACTGGAATGAGGAAACTACGTAACATCTCCTAGGTATGTGGGCGGAGACAAAAGCAATCGACCTCCGGCTACCAGATCAAGGCTGGATTGTAGACCACAGATGAACTCTATCACAGATTAAATTAAACCGTCAAGAATGAATTACACAGCGCAAAATTAATGACATATTAGCTTTTTAACCACTTTTAAACATTTATGAATTTTAACCATTTTAAACAGATCTTGTAGCGTTTAACTATTTAATCTTTTAAGTAACTCATGAATATGATTATCTTAACCTTATCAGATTTAACATGAATTTACTGTGCTTTTTAAACTTATCACAAAATGAGTGTATTAGTTTTTTTTAACTTGTTACATTTCCTGAATGCAGAGAGGCTAAAAAAAGAGAAAGTACTCATTCTAACCATTTCAGTTTTTATGTCATCCAGTGTCCAATTCCATCCCAATATACCACTCTTTAAAATATAGCACTTTTTTTTCTGACACCCCAATGAAAAATACATTTGACCACTGTTTCATAACTGAATTCTGTCTGTCGCCACCCCAGACTTCTGCTCAAAACTCACTGACAGCTCTGGTAGAAATCGGACGTTAGTGATGCAGTACATGAATTACAGCCTATGTTGAAACACTTACGGTCCAGAATCCCTCGTAGGCATCTGAGTGACAGAACAACGACTTGCTTTATTACCGTTAAAGGAGACGTTGTCAGTTACGTTGAAAGAAGGGGATCAGCACATCTCCCTCAAGTGGTGCAGCAGAAACACTTTGGCTGAATGAAATGATGTGATATAATGTAATAAACTTTGAATAATGGAAGGGTTTTGTCCGACCTGCACAAATTTGTATTTTAACTTGCAGCTGTCTCACAATTTGTCGGTAAAATATTTTGATTCAAAAAAGCAAACTGATGACTTGGTTTGGTTGCAATTTTAGGTGAATTTTTGCCTCTGTAAAGTTAATTCACTATTGTGTTTGATGGCCGTCTTTTTTTTTTTTTTTTTTTTTTTTTTTTGGCCTTTGCAGCTTCTTTCAGATGAAAAATGCATTTGAGAAAAAAACAAACATTTGATAGTTGATTTTTAAAGAAGTATGCATGTGATTTACTAGCATATTCCACATTGGGATTTTTAGGTAAATGTATCAAAAACATCCTGGTCAAAAGACATGCATGGACATATTCATATATCTCATACATGGACACACACATACATGTTCCTCAGGGTTTGGATTAGGGGTGTTGTGATATACCGGTATTGACGACAGCCGTGATATTTAAAAGATGAAATATTGATATCACGTTAATAATGTTAATAATACACATATGATAATATCATAGTTAAATAATTATCGTCTCTTAAATCATTTCCGTTTCTTTCCGTCTCCTTCCCCCAACATCCCCCCCCCACACACACACACACACACACACACACGTGACATGACAGTAAGTAGCTAGCTAGCTAGCTACTACCACAGTGTGTGGCTACTGCTGCCGCGTAAAATCATGTGGGAGGAGATGACAGACGAGAGCGAGACGTTCTACCTTAACCCAAAAAATGTTAGCTCACCAGTGTGGGAGTTTTTTGGATTCAGTAAAAAAGATAGGGTGTTGGGTGTTGGTAGACGCCCCAGTCTGCAGGAAATGCCGATCAGCAGTAACCGCAAAAGGGGGCAGCAATACCACCAATCTGTTCACCACCTTCACCTCCATCATCCTGCAGATTTCACCACAGTAGAGAGAGGAAGTAGCAGTTAGCTTGCTAGCCCTGAAATGGGAAATGTTCAATGAAGGTCTTAGTTGTGTTGTTAAAGCTAAGTTATCATGGTGTTGGACTTTACAGGATTTTCTCTCTCCTGGTTATTTGTTAGATTTGTGGTTCTTTTGTGTATCAGGTCATCTGGTTCCTCTACACGATCCATTAAGTGGAATTGCTCTCTTTGTAGCTTTTGTGCAGTTCTGGTTACAGACTCTCTCCACCTCCCTACACTCCTATTTTGAGTTCATTTGCCAAAAAAGAGACAAAATTCACAATAAACAAAGTTAAAGATGAATTTGACTGATTGCATTATTGTTTTTTATTTAAAATTTTCTATAGATATCGTTATTGCACATTCTTTTGGCCACGATAATCGTGTAGTGAAAATTTGATATTGTGACAGCCCTAGTTTGGATCCCCTCCTGCAGAGGTACACCACACAGAGCCAGAAGCTGGCAGCGTCATTCAGAAAGACCCCCCTCCCCCCNTCCCCCCTCCCGGCAGACTCCAAAACCCGCTCTGCGCCTGCACACGAAATATGGAAAAAAGATGAATTATACACAACACCTGCTCATTTGACAAGCCAAATATACACACCTTATGCAAAGGTACAGGAGCTTCTGCGCTGACACACCTGTTCCCCAAAGTGACAAGGCAGTGATGCCTCATTTAGGCGCCCCCCCCCAAATCACTCTGCCTGGATATATTATTGATACATTTCATATTTCATGTCGCTCAATGTTTGACCCCTCACTCCAGGCATCACAGGCGAGGTGTGTCATAGGATGTACTCTTTGATTTGTCAGCGTTTAATTGCTTTTTCAGAGATGGATGTGTTTCAAGAGGAAGGTTATTGATTCGAGGATGAGCAAGAGCAGTAATTCTGCGTTCTAATTACACTTACAAGGCTGTCAGTCACATGAGCTTGCAGCTGTGCTGTAATGATCTAAGAGCAATGAATGGATTTGACATTCAAGATATAACACGAGAGAAGAGAGGGTAAGACAGTTCACATGGAGCACGCTGAATGAAACAATAGACTGTTCACAAAGTGTTTGAAGGCAGTTATTATAGCCCCATTTCAAGGCTTTGTTCAAATGTGTCCATTATGGTCATACATGCTGTTGATATTTGAAAGAACATTGTTCTGCATTTCATCAACTTAGTTGCGATACTTTACCTAAATCTAAAGGTTTTTCAAACTTCATTCATTGCGATTAAAGCACAAATGCAAGTAAGACTTGTACACAGACTAATTGGATTCCGTCACTTGCCCAGTATACATGACTTGCTGCTTTATAGGCGTATGAGGGAATGGACGCATTGAGAAAATGCATGTACAGACTGCTTACACCAATTGTGACATTCACATGCTTGAGTAAATCAATTTACATTTCCATAATCTAAATTTGTTACTTGGAGTACACTGCTGTCGATTTATGATGATTTCAACCTGGTAAAGGTGTAGATGTGAATTTTGAAAGGAAAAAAAAAATCCATTTTACTTTTGTAACAGTAGACTCAAAGTTTTAATGTTTCCATTATTTTATGTTGGCTTTTATTGGGGAGGCCTGACAGGGTGCTCGTCTCCGCGTTAAGCCTTTAAAACACCACATGCTGAGAGTTATATTTAAGCTACATTGCTTCACTTTGTTCTGCATCTGCACTGTAGAGGCACTCTGCTCCTCTCTTCTGCCGTCCTCCTGTTAGTCACATCACTGTGATATATGCCTTCCGTCTGCTCTCCCTCCTCACTTTCATGATAACAGTCATTATCACCCTCACAAGGAGGCAAGGCACCCCCCAAGATGGAGACGACCAAGCCACACCATTGAAAGGTCACACAGGAGGGGAGAAAGAGAGAGGCAGGGGTAATGAGTGTAGCAATGGATCAGGAGGAGACAGAAGCCATATTCACATATCGAACACAAAAAGTTACAATATAGAGCAGATAGGTAATAGATAACGGTGATAGAACCGCTGTCACAAGTGAAAGAAGGGATATTGAACTTTTTCGATAACAAAGAGGCTTCATTTGAGACTCCGTTAGATTTGAGTAGCTATAGAAATGAAATTATATGAACATCAAATACAGTTTATGACCATCAAGTGCATTGATTTTCATTATGAAAGCACTAAACAAGACTCGCATGAGTGGGCGTCTACCGCTCTGCATACAATTCCACACGGCGCTTGTGAAAGTAAAGACATTAGGGAGGCATAATGATTTACCTCTTGCTGTGAAATGAATGAAGGTCCAACTCATTAAACAGGAATGTGAAAAAGCTGTTGCTAACTGTTAAATCTCTGGGTTCAGAGAGTTTACAATGCTCTTAAATGGCCTCCGAGGATTGTTAAGTGTCAGCATTTGCTAGTCAATATGACGCATGTAGAACTAGCTTAAATAGAAGGAAGCGTTGAAAGCACACAAAGTGACAGAGTTTTACAAAAAGACTGAGGCGCATTACAGGAATAATTGAATCGAGGAAAAAAAAAAAAAACGTTCAATCCATTTACGCTTGCACAGAAATGCTTCCACTTCGCTAAATGCAATTAGGCGCATCCACTCTGTCCAAGTGACACCCCAGTGGCCTTTTAGGAAGTCGGCGCAAATAGATCTCTCAGCTGAGACAGAGAAGGAGAGGGGAGGGGGGTGGAGAGACAGACAGGGGGATTCTCTTCTCCCTCTGTGTCTGCGTGCATGAAGAAGATAGGCGGAAAGAAAGAATGCCTATACACACATTCCCTCAGAGGAACCAGCATTGTTTACCCCCCCACACACACACACACACACACACACACACACAACAGGGAAGCTGGGAGAGCGAAAACGAAACCAAGGGAAGTGTTCATAAATCATACTTTACCATTTGTTCATCCTCCCTCGATCTTCATCTCCATCTCGCTTCATCTTCATCTCCCTCCCTCTCCCTGCTTCCAACTTTCTCTCTCTCTCTCTCTCTCTCTCTCTCTCTCTCTGCTGGGCTGAGCTGTTCATGGCGGTTGTAGAAGAGCGAACAGCCCTACTGACTTGAGTTGCAGAGTTATCTTTCCCGTGCAAAGCTCCTCACAAGATCAAATGCAATGCCCGTCCCTTGAAGCAGCGGGGAGGCATCATAGACCATCTAGGCATCTCTTTCTTTCTACACCTCCCTTTTGCTCTTTGTCTCTGCTTCTCCTGTCTTTTTCCTTGCTTGTGGATGTTATAAAAAAAAAAAAAAAAANAAAAAACAACCCCCCCACCACACACCGCTCTGCCACACAAGCACTTCCTGCCTCTCTGCCAGTCTCTGCCTCTAAATGCCTTGGCTTGGATGACCAGACTGGGGCTGCATCAAACCTTCAGTCTTGATGCTTTCATGGCAGCAGTGTTTACTACTTCCAACTCTACCTCCAGCACTGCATCACACACATCAAACCAGAAAATGTGTGTGTGTGTGTGTGCTTGCCTGAGTCAGTGGGTGGTTGAGAGTCTACCGTGCGTGTGTCTGTGTGAAAGCTTCGAGCAAGTTAGAAAAATCTGTTACACTCTCTTCTGAGGTAGAAATACCCCCCTTCCTCCGAGTCAACACCACACTTTTCATTTGATTCCATCAGTAGCTCGGCTGTCTGTCATGGTGGTGAGCTCAGACCTGGGAGAGAGATAAAAGGGACTCCAGAGAGGAAGCTACAGTTGGTATTCTGTAACACTGGCTGCAGCCCAGATCACATGGTGAACCTGGCTCAAGCTGCAGTTAATGAGGCAATTTGGAAGTGAGTTTTGAGGGAGATGAGTAGAACAGAATTAGAGGAGGTTAGTTAAAGGTAGTTCGACGGTGCCTTGCTTCCATAACTGGGAATATTTTGAGATGAAACAGGATGTTTTAGCCGGGTAACCCAGCTGTGTGAGGCCGACTGCCACGCCATGCCGCCACAGGGGAAAGCTCAAGCTGTCATTTTCCTGCAAGTCAAAAAAAATGCCATGGGTGTCTGTATTTTTTTCAGAATTATCAAGGATGGCATCAAACTGTGTTAAGCTTTCCCAATCTGTAATGTTGCATGATCATTAGCATGTAGCTTGTTAGCTTAAGCACATTAAATTATACTGGGCGCCCTCCCACCAAGACATCCAAGGTATCGATTACTATCTGTAGAACAGCAGTAGACCTAATTACATCTTTGTTTTTTTATATCGTCATTGAGATCAGCCAGAATGCTTTCAACTCCATCTTATTTTTATGAAAGCAACTCAATTGAAAATAATGATTTTTAGTGTGTTTCATAACAGCTCTGGTACACCATTTTACAGAGAAGCTGTTCTGTCTATATATCAGGATGAAAACTTTTAGAGGGAACCATGAAATTGCTTTTCATTTGTTTTACTTTTTATGACTCGTCTGTATGAATTTTTGAGGTAGGCTGCAAAATAACTCAAATTAATTGTTACTCTGATAATCACCAAACACCATGTTGATTTATTAGCATAGATTGACTATTCACAATATTGCCCATTGTAGCTCTGAATTACCTCTCAGGTTTCCAAAAGGAAAGGGTATCAAAGGTGACACAAACAAATATTCTCTTGTTGCTAGTTGCTAAGCACACAATTGTGAACTTGAAATGCTCTTACGCTGCCGAGTAACCCAGGAGGTAAAACTCCTAAAAGGGGGCTTGGGTTTCCTGAGCTGAGCCACTCAGTCAGCCTCCCTCTAACATTACCCCTAATCCTAACCTGTGTCTAAGCACTGCTTGAAAGGCTGAATTTCAGGCAAATCCCTTAACTAACGTCTGCTCCTGCTCGAATTTTATTCCCAGAACTCCTCTGCGGCCCGTTTCCACCCCTGCCGCTCAATATGGAGATGAGGACTTTAAAAACGAAGAACAGAGAGCATAGTGTGAGAGCCAGCATGAAGCTGAATATACAGTTCCTGTCCCCATAGTCCACGTCCTGTAATTCACACTAGGCAGGACATAACACACAGGAATGTGAGAGTTCTGAGCTATAAAAAGTAAAGGAAACGAAGCAGTGCTTTTCAAATTCCAGATAATAAGGCAGAGATACCATGGTATTTTCCTCAAGGAAACATAGTTTTTGACAGCAAACACCAATTAATGCACTGGTGTACCTTGTACTTTGAAAGGTGTGGAAATTGCAATGAAGATTTTTTTTTTTAATCTATGATTGCTTTTTTGTTTGTTTGTTTTTTTTGTTTTTTTTTTTGTTTGTTTTTTTGCCCACCACTCTAAACCAAATCCTGGATTTCTGGAGATAAAAATAATTGGATTTGGAAAGAAAGTTTTTGTAAACTGTCACTTTAAAATAGTTAGATTTTTACGAAAGAAAACCAAATCAAATGCACATACTTGCTTTGTCTTATTTGGTATTTGCACTCAGATGTATTCACCCATGTGTGTGCATGTATGACATACAGTACATGCACATATGAGTAGTGTGTATCACATCCACATGTCTGAATTTATGCACACGTGTTGAGCCGTCTGCCGGAGCCAAGGCGATGCGTCTCACATGCCTCACCTTGAGCGGAGGCCCATACTTGCTGCCAGCCTAATAAACTTAATGGACTCATGGCTAACCTGATGAGTTCATCAGGTGACTTCATTTCACACTGGCATTATATCTCCCCATATTTATGCAAATGGGGCAAGCAGGCGAGGGCCAAGGCCAAGTGCTAGCAGTGAGAAAGCATCTGAAGGGATGTAATATAATGTAATATTTTGGTGAAAATAACTATACCTCAATATTCTTAATGTTAGAATGAGAGATGTGTTAAATTAATAGTCCAGTGCTTTGTTAATAGCAGTAGTGAGGTGATAAAAACCTGTGATTTCAAAAAAGACCACAGATTCGTTGATGCGTAAATGTGTTTGCTATCAGCCTGACTTTTCTGTATGTGTGTGTGTGGCATCAGTTTTTGCTATTTCATATTTTCCCTTTTTTTTTTATTAAAGTTTTTGCATTTAGAAATATGCCATCACTACAGCACCAAAACCGCAGAGCTCTTGATCAAAGGCTGAAACCCTCCAAAACTTGCAAGCTTGACATTAAACTTTTCTTTAAGCTCTGCTTGTGTTGCCTGTCTGTTTTGCTCTCTGCACACAGACAGATTTTGCATTTGTGTGGGTGTCATCCTGATTTTTGTGGGCTTTTTGCTCACGCACAAGATTTCTGCTGTCACACAGTTTGACTTCACAGCGATGCCACATATGCATCGTGATGCTAATGGCCACGCTCTTCGTTGTATGGCTTTCTCTTTGAAATTTCTCCCTTTACCCTTCTTTAATGCTTTTTTAAGCTCCCTCACTTGGGTTTATGAAAAGGCAAACTACTGGACTGATGAGATCTGATGAAAATGAATCGGAATGAAACACCCTGCTGCAGCATGCTCATTACACTGCATTAAACCTGTCCTGTTTGAATACTTGTGCCGAGCTTATCAGAGAGCCGCTTATGATGGAGGGTCACAAATCTGCAGCTGATTGAAGGGATCACAGCACAGACAGATGTTGCTGCTGCTGCTGCTTTTTCTTCCAGACTCTACAGCTGTTGAAACTGCTCTGCCAAGATGGTCACGCTCCCCACCCACACACCTGCCCTCACAGTCTTATAGTCTGTTATGCTGATCTCTCATACATTGTTTCCAGCTTCTAATTGTGCTCTTTGTTTGCCTAGTGCATCATGGTATATTGTTGATTCTCCTGCATCCGATTGAAGATCTTTAACCCTTTGCATCGCCGTCAATATAAATTAGAATTTCTGTTTTGCCTGCCTTCAAAAAAAAAAAAAGTCAAATCAATTAAAATGAAAAAAACATCTATCTGCCTGTTTCCATTTTATCACTCTCTGCCTTTTCCTCCAGCTTCTATCCCCCATCTGAAATTTCTTGATTGAACAGCTTCATTTCTCTGCAGGACTGATGCTGTCTGCCTGCTGCTGGCTGGAAAATAAATTGCTCCACAAAAGCCCAAGCAGCTCATGAAAACCCCACCTCTGCCCAGCTTAATCAACAGCAAAGTTTCTAATTAAACACTCCTTCAGTTTCATATGCTCGTACACGTCAACCTGTAATTTTCTGTGCATTTCACACACTCCAGCTAATCTTTGTCTGCTTTCTTCAGCAAGCAAAAAAAAAAAAAAAANGAAAAAAAAAAAAAAAATGGATTTCAAAATTAAGTTTCATTTTTCCACCCTTATCCGCTCTCCTCCTCCATGCCAGATGAGGTGAACCTCCATAAATGTCAAGCGCCACTGTGGGTTTTGCGCTCACAGAAGCTGGTCATAGATTTAGAGCTCGCAATTATGTCAAAGTGCCTGAAAAGAATTAATGAAATGCCATATCTCACAGGAACCTAAACCTTACCTTCACTCGTCATTTACATAAATTAATTTCACTCATTATATTTTAATGGACAGATCCATATTGGCCCGGTCACATTTCATTGATCTCTCACAAAAGACTGAAACGCTTGTAAAACCGGCAACATTGAAGAGAGAATGTTTATTCCCATAATGCCACAGTTTTTCATGGCACGGTTTTTACAATGACATCACTGTAATACAAACCATGTAGCTTCAAGGCTGTGATCCTTGCCACATCCGTCAATCTACATTCTGAGATAAAATGGCCTTCGCAGCAATAAATCTTTCAAAGTTTTTTTTTTATGATTTTGTTCTCACCGCAGAGGCATTTGGCAGCTTTTTGTGTGCCTTCAAAAGGGTATGGGGAAAAATGACTAGGATGGATATCACAAAGGTCAAAACAAGAGGTGGGTTTTAAACTGACAGGTTGCCCCACTGCAATGACAGAACACAGAGCGCGTCATGATAAATTGCAATATTGAACAGTTTGATATTTCCATAATCAGGATTGTGAGGTGGCGGATGTGAAGCAGGACAGGCTAGGGATGATGGAGGAGCGATGAAGTCAGAGGAATAGATGTATGTTTCTGGATGTAACACCTGCATGTGTGTAGTTGTTGTACATGTACTTGTTTCCTTAAATTCCACTGATTACACTAATGAACTTATATCTTTAATCTCAATGCAGTTAATTATATAAATAGGGATAACGGTGCACAGTTTCACTTTCTACCTCCAAGGTATTCATGGTGTAGCATGGGGTTGTAACTATGAAAGTGGCAGAAAGAGGGTTTAGGAGAGGAGTTGAAACCCCACCCACTTTTTACCTCACCACACCTGGCCAATCACTGCATGAAGTTGGACTGTGTGTGGAAATCGTGAAAGTTTAAAAAAAAATTGGACCGTCGGAAAGGGGGTTTCTGACGCTATCCGACAGGCCCTTTGGTTGAAACATACTAAGGCCTTACAGTACCATACCAGCGAGTTTGCGTGTTTAAGCCCAATATACAACCTATGTGCATGTTACATTACTGTCAATCAATTTCCAAAACATAAAACTGCATTTTAGTTTTCCTGTTATTTTTGCCAAATCCCCTAATCTTTCAAAATCAAATGTTCAGGTAATACATCCCTAGAACTCAGTGTTTCACCTTCTAACACTTATGCACGATTGTAGAAGTCACGTTCCTTTAACTTCTTTGTAAAAGCTGTCTTCTCCTGGGACTATATTTCCTGGCGGAGACATACATTGTTTTGCGTGCAGCTCCATGTTGGACCGATTAAATAAAGTTACTTTGATAAAAACTTAATAGACGTAATGTCCTCTGTGATGAATTATCTCAAGCACATTTTAAGTCTACAAATTGATTTTTATGGGGTGCTGGAATGAACTGAAACCAATGGCAGTCTGGAAGGTAGGAAAATAAATTCTAAAATTTAATTTAAATTTAATTTAAAAATAGTATGTTTTGGGAAATGACTGTCAGTAACATAATATGTATGCAGGTTGTATATATTGGGCTTTAACATGCACTATGGCCAGTATTGTCTTTTAAAATAATCAGTTCACCATCACAACCATTGTTTCAATAACGCTTATCAACACACACTTTAAAATAATGTCTTACCTTACCCTTACCTGTCAGCTTACCTTTTATAATTAATAACAGTGTTGGAGGCCCTAACAGGAGCAGATAAATGATGGTAAAGGTTGGAGTGACTCCTTCAGCCTCGTCTGATTAATAAGTGTTTAATCAGTGTTTGGTCATTAACAGCTGTGGACATACTGCTTCTCATTTATTCAACAGAGGCAACGTCAGTTGTTACTTTATGGCCCTTATTTCACTCTTTCTTTTATATTGTCAAGCTAGCTCTTCTAGACTTTTTCTTTTTTAATCTGTGGAAGATTCATGGCATGTACTATTTATGCTCTTTTCTAGCAACACCCTGCTTCACATTCATATTTGTGCAAATTAATTGTGACATCTTATGATATTTTTAAGCTTTCACAGGTTAAAAATCCTTCTGCAGCTTGACCTCTGTTTTAACTGCATCTCCACTGTGATTGATACAGATTTAATGTGGGAAATCATTACAGGTTAATAGCTTTTACCTGAATTCACCTCATCAGTGTAGTTAGTGAAAAACATCCTTAAATGTTTAGTGTACGGACAAATTGGCAAGCTGAGGTGTGTGTTGCACTCTTTCCAGTGACAGCACTGTCGACACATTGGTTTCATTTTATGTGAAAGTGTGAATATTTAAAGTGATCATGTTCAGTAATGGCTCTTCTCATGAACTGTTATTAGATATTTTAAATGATACTTGCTTTTGAAGAATAAAATCAAAGTTAACATTATCAGTTTTGTCTGACTTCCACAGTTTTTTCCCAACATTAAAGTTTGTAAGCTTGGTTTTGGTGATTTGCTGGTGAAAATTTACCTTGGCCTCTATTGAAACAGGACTGAAGTTGTTTGAAAAGTTTAAATTTAGCATAGGTTACAAAGCTACAGCTGTTGTTTCAACCATTTATTTATTTTTTGATGACTAGTTCTACTCAATCCAGTAGATCGACACTAAATCTTGGGGACATACAGTTTGTCTAAATTGTCTCAGAAGAATTTAAAATTACTATATATACTTGAGAATAAGCAATCTCGTGTATAAGCCAACCCCCTGATTTTGACCTGCAAATTTAGATTTTTAAAGAAATTTGTATATAAGCCGACCCCCTGATGTTGTTCCATCAATTCATTTCTTTAGCAAATTACCTGTTTTTCTGGGTATTGTCATAATATTCCTGTGATATTCTGAAAATAATCCACGTACTGGTAAACATGATATTTATTTCAGCAACTGATTACCGTAACTGACCAATCACAGTGCTTACTGGCCTCCACAAATGGCTGCTGCAAAATGTGCTGGTATATAAACTATTTTCCACAGGTAGTGGTAATGGGTAGTATTTCCACCCCTAGAAATTTCCTTCTCTGGGATCAAATTTGAATTTCTCGTGTATAAGCCGACCCACCGATTTGCTTTATGAAATTTGGTAAAAAAAACTCGGCTTATACTTGAGTATATACGATAAATTTCAGACAGTTCCTGACTGTCTTAATGTTGCAGCCATATGCAAAAAAGAAAAGCAAAATGACATTCTGCTAGTTGTTTAATCCTGAGTACGATCTGGATCGGCCAAGTCTCTGGTCGCAGCTGTTGCTGTTTATTGTGTGTGTGTGTGTGTGTGTGTTTTCCTCTAGCAATCGGCACTCTGCAGGGACATGAGCATAGCTTGCTCTGAAAGGTTTTGCCCGAAGATAAATTGGGTAACCTTCTTCTGTCATTAGTAATACCTTTTCCACTCATGAACAGCAAGACAGTACAGAGAGGCAGAAGGGTGATGAAGGGAAGGGAAAGCAAGGGGTTGTGGGGAGGGGGATGAGAGCCAGGAGTCAGCGATAATTAGCCGTGAAACAAAAGCCCACTCGGCTCAGTTATGGCTCAAGTTTCACGCCCTGAGCCATCTTTCCGTGGCTCGCAGCTCAGAGCTCAGGATGGGCCACAACCACTGTGAGGTGTCCAGCTGAAACAGAGAGCAGACGTGACGCAGCCCTCTGCTGGCTCGGCCTTCCATCCATCAAACCACCTCTGCACGTCCCTATCACTCTGGCTGGTGGGATGGCATTCTGTCTGGCTGCCTTCTCATATCTGTCTGGACGGTGATCTGAGCTGATTCATGGGCATGAGGCCACCAAACCAGGTCATTAAGCTTAGATGTGTTCAACAATTGTGACGCTCAGGTATTAGCTTGTGGATAAATTTGGGTTTACGTTTGCGGTGGTTATTCTGAGAGGGACTCGTGACTTTTTGCTAAAAGGATGGTGAGATACATACGAGCACATCTGGGCCTGTGTCACTGAATCCATTCTTCTCAAATCAGTGATTTAAAGTCAAAGATATCAAAAGTTATAGCTGTTCAAGCTGTTAAGCTGGATTCTTGTTATTTTCTAAAAGTCATTTATACACACACGCCATGATTAAGGATTTTAAGATGCACTTGTGGATTACACACTTAGCTCTTACGCATTTCCACAAGCTAGGAGCGTTTGGATTGTTCGTGAAGTGAACCTCTAAAGCTAAAATCCCTCATCTATTATTTAAGCCAGAAACACTTAAATGAAAGAATTGAAGAGGATGATTATATAGATAGATTTAGCTGAAATGGCTCTGCTGTTTGAGGGAGCTCTTTATGGGGAAATAAAGATTCTGCTGGGGAAAAAAAAGAAATCTTCCATAATACACTCATGAAGTGTGACATATGGGAATCAGAGATACCTGTAGATATGCATGAATGAGGTAAGGGCGGTACTAAGTGCAAGAGTTAAAACTGACTTGTGTAAATGTAATTGATTTCTAGTTAGCCTACTTTATGCTGTTGTAGTGCTCAGTGCTTGAAGTGGACAAAAAAGGGTGCCTGTATTTCCCTTATCCATGTGTGAAGTGGACAAAAAAGGGTGCTGGTCACCATTGACTGGTCATCAGGTTGGGGGAAGGAATGAGAATGAATGGTCGGTTTTTCAAAGCTGGATGTTGGCAGGCATCTACTGAGTTCACAGTTGATTTTTGTTTTATTTAATGTGTGTCCCTTGGACCATGAGAATGAAATTTTATCGGCCCCCATCCTCATCAAAGTTGGCCATCCCTGGAATATAGAAATACGCAGTCCCCCGATTTCATTCGTCCGGCTGCAACCTTTGCTATTGTTTTCCTCTGCGTTGTTCTGCAGTAGGAGGCGGCACAGTGGCTCAGTGGTTAGCTCTGTTGCCTCACAGCAAGAAGGTCCCGGATTCGAATCCGACCGGGTCCTTTCTGTGTGGAGTTTGCATGTTCTCCCCGTGTCTGCGTGGGGGTTCCCTCTGGGTGCTCTGGCTTCCTCCCCCTCCAAAGACATACAGGTCAGGTGAACTGGAAACTCTAAATTGACCGTTGGTGTAAATGAGTTTGTCTGTTTCTATGTGTCAGCCCTGCCATAGATTGGTGATCTGTCCAGGGTGTACCCCACCTCTTGCCCGATGACTGCTGGGATAGGCTCCAGCCCTCCATGACCTTAACAGGACAAACGGGTATAGAAAATGGATGGATGGATGTTCCGCAGTAGAGTACGCAAGATTATGACAGGTTCCAGTACTTCCCGAAAATGTCCTGGTACTCAGAAATAAAAATCACAAAGGTTCCCATGCTGCTTACCAGTTAGTTACCAGTTAGTACCGGCCCACTTCAAGCACTGGTAGCGCTCCATTAAAAAAAGAAAGCAATGCTTTTACTCTCTATTGTTGGGTTTTACCTGTCCAGTCGACAATGCCAGTGCCATCTTTTTTCGTACCTGCTTACTTAATGCACACCAACAGCAAGGTGAAACGACTCACTCAGTACTCAGTACATTTGTTGAAGTAGGCTGTAAGGTAAAAAATAGTTGGATTTTTCATTTTAAACCTGCACATTTTGTGAAGTAGCTCTACATTATGATGGAGAAATGGCTAGGTCTGTTGTTTGTGTCACTCTAATTTTAGGCTGACCGCGCTGATTTTTTATTTTTATTTTTTTCCATGGCTTTGTTTTGCAGGCAACAGACAGCAAAATGGTGAGAATAATGTATAGCTAACAGCAAATTAGCTTTACCCCCAGTGGCCCATGTGTCGCTTTTCCACAGTTTGCATTTCCAGGTGCAAAGTGAGCTAGCGCGCCCCAATGCAGGTGCTAAAAATGCAGTTGAACTATTTTCTATTTCCAATTCAAGATGAAATCCAAGAAGAGGGGAGGGGGAGGGGGCTCTGCAGAAGCATCCCTCCTACCTCCATGACTGCACTGTTTTGGGGGAAAGGCTTGTGTTGACAGGCCTTTCATTAGAGTCTTTGTCCTGGAAGAGCCTAGTACATAATTAATGTCTCCGTGATGGATTACATGGGTGGGTTGCAAACAGTGAAGAGGTCGGCAGAAAATGGGAGAATTGATGCAGGGCTATTTTCCCCATCGAACCCGCCTACTGTGCAGGCCTTCTGCGCTGGCACGAAAGTTACTGATTAGAAAGTCACAATATTTACGCCAGTGGTGACTTTGGTACAGGTGTGAGTGAAAATTAACCCCCGGCGCTTTTCTTTTCTCTGGTTTTTCTCTGCGCCTACTTGTGGGAATCGAAGGTGGCTGCTGCCCGACAAATGATGATCTTTATTGCGATTCTCACAGGTGGGGCTTTGGGTGGGTGCAAACCATTAATCAATGCCATCGTTAATGATGTAGAAAGCACAGTGGAAATTAAACTCCTTCTGTTCGCCTTTCCATAATGTTGAGTTACTGAGTGTTCAAGATCTCGTATGATTAAGAGTGGATGTTGATGCTGTCGTGTAGTAAGATATCTTTGGTTATTGCTCTTCATTTATCAGTGAGACTGTGTTCATTGTTGTCAGTTCTGTAAATATTAGCCACAAATTAGCCACTGTAAGTACTAATGAGAAGTATTGAGCTCGCTGTGTCTTGTATTATGTCAATATGCAGCTCAAAGCCTCATTTGAATGATTTTTATGTTTGACTTCTAGATCAAATGTCAGGATAAGCATCAATATGTGCTGGTGTACCTCAGCACCTCCAGGCAAGTGTTTAATAAAACAAACCAAATTAGAATTAATTGCAACACGGGCTTTTACATAAGAGATCAAGTGGGTTCAAGTGGAATGGTGTGGAATAGAAAGTGTAGGGAATGTTTGATCTCTGTGTTTTCATTTAATACCATCCCCAGGGAGGGCAAGCGCCTGATTTCAGGGTTTTTTTTTTTTTTGTTTGGAAATATAGTGAAAATCTGAGAAGAACTGCTTTGCACAATTCCCCAATCTGGCATGTGGACTCCAAACGAAACATCATTCTGCTTCCTGACAGTTGTCGAGATTTGAGTTCAAATGAATTCATCTATGTCTTTGCCAGCATTCAGCATACAGTCTTGTGCACCACCAGGGGAAGTGACTCACTCAATTATACATTTACTTAGATAAGTAATAAAGCGCTGCCAGTCTCTGCCAAAGCAAGGGCTGATTATACAGGCTGTACAAGCTGTTATCCCAGCCTCCTGTTCCTCCCTTCTCACTGATCAAGACATTTATCCCAGTGTGAGGCACACACATCAGAGACATTCCACTCAAACACCAAATGAAAAGATGCATGTGTGTTTTTCTATCATAGGATTATGCTCTCATGCTACTTTTCTGTATCCTAGTATTATAAATTATTACCACTCTATAAAGGCCCCAATATGTTTCAAAATAACTGGGTCCTACGACGTGGTGTCTGACCTCCGAAAGCAGCTGGTTTATACCAGCTTGGAATGGCTGCTCTGGAAGGCAGGGTGAAATGTCTTCCATCATAAAGAGGAGAGTGACTGTTAAAAGAATTCTGCGATTTCAGATAACGAGGATAACAGTGCACACTCTTGCAGCACAGGGTTTAAGTGCAGACAGTGATGGAGGTAGTGAAATGAAGAAAGAAAAGAGAAAGCTTGAGAGACAAATTAAAAATCCTCCTCCTTTGCACCTCAACACACCTGGCCAGTCTGCATGACTGTTATTCTGTCCACCTGCCCTTTGAAGAAAGCGTGTTAGAATTTGCATGTAGCCAGATGTTTGGTGCATTGAAAATCTGCTGTTTAGGAAGAGATGGAATGTCCCATCTCTGTTTGTGAAAGGTCGTTATAAAAAAAAGCGCATCAAATATGTGTTTGGAGAGACATGTAGAGAATCATGAATGGATGATGTGCAGCAGCTTTTACTCAACATCTCTACATTCCACTAGCCTACTTTTTACTCGGACGTCCGTAATGTTTCACGATTTTTTCTTATGCCACCGCTCGATACTCATCGTTAATTTTCTTGGTTCAAAGAATGCGGAAAAAAGCTGACATGTTTGTACTAATAGATCTAAGCTGCAACTTTAATTCTTTTGAAAGTCACTCATTTTACCAAGCGCCATAACATACACTACAGACCAGAAGTTTAGGCCACCCCCAGATTTAAAAAAAATCATCAATACACAGTTTGTTTTACAATTTATTGCACAGAAAATGACAAAAATACATAAAATAAACGTAACTAATTAGTTTTCAAGAAGAATTTGTAAACATAAAAGCACGTTGAAGACTCAGACTTTGGTTTCGTCAAAGTAACCCCCTCTGGCCGAGTCATAATTCTCTAAACCTTTTGCTTCTCTTTTGAATGGATGTAATTTTGGCATCATTTTGATGAATGTTTTGGATCGTTGTCCTGTTGAAGAATGAAATTTTGACCAATAATTCATAAACCGGATGGAATGGCGTGTATTTGAAAGGATGGAATGGTAATTCTCTTTCTTCATAATTCCTTTAACTTGGACCAAGTCTAGATACCAAGTTGAGATCTCTACCCCCAAAACACCCCCACAGCATTACTGAACCCCCCCATGTTTTTCATGCAGAGCAACAGCATGAGCAGACTGTGTAGCAAGTTAATCCCAAAATGATGTGGGAGAAAGCAGACAGCAGCTATTGAATAGAATGTTAAAACACATCAGCAAGGGAGTTGGAACACAACTGGAATNGCAGACAGCAGCTATTGAATAGAATGTTAAAACACATCAGCAAGGGAGTTGGAACACAACTGGAATGTCAGTGCACTGATACAGACTGATGACTTCATTTCTAATCATTTCTGAAGCCATAGTGGCTACATAATGTGCTCTTGTTGACAAATTCTTCTTGAAAATGAATTAGTTACACTTATTTTATATATTTTTGTCATTTCCTGTGCAATAAATTGTAAAACAAAAAGTATATTCATATTCATATTTTTTTTTTTTTTTTTTTTTTTTAAATCTGGGGGCCTCAAACTTCTGCCCTGGAGTATACGCTCCCCTGGGAGGCAATTTCTCACTGCAAGAGAGACAGACAGGCAGACAAAGAGATGGAGGGAGGGAGATTCTGATTGAACTGACAACTCATGACTAATGCTTGGCTGTCGTATTTGGCAAATGGTGACAGGATGAAATTCTCTCCCCAAGTTAACACTCTGCTAATTGGACATGCATGCATGAGAGAGAAGGCTTCATTTAAAACCAATTAGCAAACTTGATAGACTTAAATTAACCTGAGCCAGATCCAAGCTATGCTTATTTTCATTCCTTATAACCTCTCTCCCACACACACACACACACACACACACACACCACTTGCTCAGTTTGACATATGCTTTGCCTTGTAGTTAATAATTTAGCAATGAACCCATGATCATACACGGTTACTGAAAGGTAATAGTATTGACACCTGTTTTTTCTTACTGCAGAGGTCTCAGTGGAGGATAACAATAGTTCTGCTAGTTAACGCTGCAATGCCTGTGGACGCAAACGACTGTTCATCACTTCATCACCTCTCCTTATTAATATTCATACCTGAAAACTCTGCACAGGCTGCAAAAGCCAACTCCGTAGTAGTTCAACACAAATATAACATCTGTGGTTCTGTCTTGTCATAGATTGAGTCACCCAGAAAGAAACCACCAGAGCTGTCAGGAATAAACTCACATTTTAGCAGTCACACGCATTTTTTGGATGGCTTTACCGTGTCCACCTTTCCTTTTATGTAATGTCTAAATGATAATGATTTTTCATGCCATAGCCACAGTTCCACCTGCAGCAGTGAGGCTCAGCATGCGGTCAAATGGTCATTTGCACTAAAAGACCATCACTCAGTATTAGTCTTTTCCTGGCCTCTGGTTACCAAGGAAACCTCTTGGCTCGCAGCTATGTGTGTGTGGACTTTTGTGTCTGTGTGCACTTATATATATACTGCACAGTTGGGTCCAAAAGTCTGAGACCACTGTGAAAACACTTCTATTTTGCATTCTTTTTGAATTCAATAAAATATTTTTTTCATTAAATTGATATATCATCTTAACAATTTGAGTAAAAAGTTGAATCTTTGAAAAATGTACATGAATGTCAGAATATCNGCATGGACTCCACATGTTTGTGCAAAACCTGATGAGCCAAGTTAATCCAACATGATGTGACAATGTTCCAAAGAGCTTCTTGTGATGTCAGACCTTCTGATTATTTCCAGATTTACATGGAAAACATCACAAGTTTTCAATGTGGTCTCAGACTTTTGAACCCCACTGTATGTACTTGTGTAACTGTACAAACACAGCAGTCAGTATCTGTCTTAGAGAGTTCTGTATCTGATTATACACTTAATTTGATGACATTGTTCTAGCAAATGACATGTTATGAAATTCCATTAATACATGTCACAAAACTATGTTAACACGTGGCACATGGTGAAAAAAATGCATATCAGTCAAATTCTTTATCTGTAAGACATTATTATGCTTTCTCTTTTTGCCTGTGTAAAATGCGGATGCTTCCTATCCTTCCACTTGGACGTGGGTTACAAGTCTGAGTCATTTTTTTGTAGATGGGCTGCAGGTATACTCAGTGGGCTGCCATGTGACTGGGAAGCTGACACTGCTATAATTGGTTATGTTTTCGTTTTTTTTTTTTTTNGTTTTTTTTTTTTTTCTGTTCTCCCTTGCCATGAATCAGAGCGCTTCCTCAGTTCTCATTAGAATGTTGGGAATGGATCTCCCTCGTCATCGCAAATTGTCGCGGACACTTCACAGGAAGAATGCATGCAAACTTTCAGTACTTCCAGGTTTTCTCCCTGCATCCTTCATGCCTTATTGGTTTCAGAGCCGGAACACTAAGTAAACACCCAGGGGAAATGAACCTACATTGATGCTGGTGATGGCAAAGCTACTTGGCCAGACTTCAGACGTTGAACTCTCTTTCTTTATCTTCTCTCCTCACACAAAATGATGCTGATGTGCGCGACCAATCGGATCAAGCAGATGCACTGATTTTGACTCAAGGGAACAGCTGCTACTCCGGCAAATGGCCTGAGCCATAGTTAGAGAACTGACAAGTGGAGGTAGGATATGAGTTTCTGTCATGGCAGAGAAAACTGTGAGTTACTTCTAATAAGAGACTTTTCTGCATTATCATCCTTCTGTCGTGACATATTCGAGGAAGGAAGTTTGTGATGAACCCACATATTATAGGCTTCCAACACGATGGCGTACATGTGCTTTCATCTCACACACGCTCTGGTTTCTACAAACATGCATTCATGAGCTCTCTTTGTGATAGAGTGACACGTCTTGGATATCTGTAAGTTCGCCCACTGCAAAATATTGTAACAATCTAGAGGAATTCTGTTGTTCAAAAAAATCTGCCAGTGGTGAAATGGGTGAAAAAGACTTTATAAGATTTTTTGAAGCTAGCATAGACATGAAGCCACAACAAAACACTATCTGTTCCTAAAATAATAATCAAATAGCTACCCACCAATTGGCCATGTCTGTGGGAAGAAAACTGGAAGGATCCGGTCCTCGTCAGAAACTACTATTTCAATACTTAGAAATTATGTCACTTCGGTAACTGCACATTGTCCTGGATCAAGACTAAGATCCAGTCTTTCAGTGATTTCTTGGATTCAGCCATCAACATTGTGTCTGTATGCGGGGAGAGTGTCGAACTTGTTGAGAAATTCACCTACCTCGGCAGCGACATTCATGTCTCTGGGAGCTCACGCTATGAGGTTGAGAGATGTCTGAAGTGGGCCTGCAGGGTCATGGGTCTCTGGACAGGGGTGTATGGTGCTGCCAATATCTCTGCAAGAAGATGAACGTCCAAGTCTTTAGAGTCCTGGTGTTCCTGTTCTTACTTTGTGGTTGTGAGACTTGGATGCTAACCAGTGACTTGAGATGATGACTGAATGTCTTCAGTACTCTGTCTCTGGAGAATTTTTGGGTTCCACTGGCTTAACTTTTTGTAAAATGAGAGGTTGCTCCGGGAGGCCCGGATGAGACCGATTACCAGCATTGTGAGGGAGCACCAGTTGCGACCATGCAACTGGCGCTCCGGTGGCCATGGCCATGTGGCACAGTTTTCTGAGGATGATCCAGCACGCAGGTGCCTCATTACTGAGGATCCCAGTGACTGGACTAGGCTGAGGGGATGTCCATGTAACACCTGGCTGCAGCAAATGGATGGGTACCTCTGCGAGATGGGGACGGACCGCAGGTCTGCCAGGATGGTTGTCAATCTGGACCTGGGGCGTTTGTCACATGGTGGATGCAGCAACGTGCAGCCTAGCGCATGCTCCTTACCTGACCTGACCTGTAACTGCACACAATGTGCTCATGTTATTTGGCTCACCTTGTCTGTGATTCTTTATTTTAACTGATACCAAAGGAGTGACAGCAAGTCTATGTCTGTGGTGGATAGGGGGATGTACACTCTTCCGTGTGTGTGTGTGTGTGTGTGTGTGTGTGTGTGTCTGTGTCTATCTGTGAGATCAGTAGCATTTTAAAGTTGTTGTTCTTCCATATCTCTCCCCCTGTCCCTGTGTGGCATTCTGTCAGAGTCCGCCTCGTGACATTTTCCGGCAGCTGAACTCTGGGACCTTTCAGTGTCACCCTCTGTTGTCATTTCTGACTGCTACAGCCCAGACAATGATGCACTCGCACTGCAGGGGGAAAATGATATACAACCAACCTCAAGGTCTGCCTGACTCAAAAGTTGTTTATCCAGTACTCGATCAAACGGGCTTTCACCAGGACAGAAAACAAAGGAAAAACAGACTTTTAATGATGCAAAATGTGTCATCAATACACACATTCCCTGCTAAAAGCCATTTCACAATTGTAACCTGTTGGTGAAATCAAGAATCCCCAACCCCGAAAAGATGAAAATCATCATTAATATCTCCTCGTAGTTCATCACACTGTTTGTGAACCCTATCGTCGGACTGTTTAATTGCCCCTGACAAAATCAAATAGGCTTGGTCCCTGAGGGAGTGTATAACTGCATGCGTTGTATCCATAAATCAGATATGTGGGGCCAATGCAAGATGGCAGCGGCAGTTATATAGGAGTCTCGACTGAATCACGTGCCTGCTGCAAGGAAATGGACCTATCGGAAGGGCTGTGAAATAGTGTTGCAGCTGTGTCACTCACCGCTAGCGCCTCTATTTCATTATCATGCTGAAACAAACAGTGCATGCGTGTGTGTGTAGATGCACCATGCAGACAACAGGTGCAGCTGAAACTGCTGTTTCCAGTGTGTGCATAAACACGTGTTAAAACAGTAATATACACCTGCGTTCTTTGGATTAATTGAGAATTATCTAATTGCATGCAAGGGCCTCAAACTCTGTCAGAAAACAACCCAGGGATTTCTCATCTTAACTAAAATACCAACTGCATCCCTCCCTCTCCATTCTCACACACACCACATAAAATCTAGATTTACCCATCTCAGAGTTGTGTTGGCAGGTCACAGCACAGCCGCCTTTAACCATGTTCTCCCTATTGATTTGAGTCTGGCTGTAACCTCGCATTGGGGGCTTTGCAAAGTCCTGTGCTGCATTAAGTCCTGGTCCTAATTGAAGCCTCCCAGAGGCTAACTGGCTCGATCGCTCCGACATGTCAAAAAGCATCAGTCAGTTAAATGGTGCTGGGAGATGGAGAGCAGTTATTACTGCTACTGCTGCTGCCTGAAGGCTGTGACCTTGTGGCGCGGCTGAGCTTGAAACATCTTCTTTAAACTCTTTTTTTCCCCAGAACATGTAAGTCTTATTCTTGTCTAGATGTTCAACAGAGAGTCACCATGTGTGCATGTGTGTCAGTACGGATTCCATTATCAGATGTTTTATGGGCTGATGTGGCAACACACACATATATATATATATGTGTGTATATATATATATATATTTTCAAGGTCAAGGCCTGCCCAGGAAGTGGAATGACATTATTTCTCAGTACCTTGTGATCCTGCGAAAGAAATTCAATATTCATTCTGGGTAGCTTAAGATGGGAAATACATTGCTGGCTATACCAGATTAGGCTACAGTACAATACTGTATATAATGGATGACTACAGAGTGGTGACAAAGTGTGAAAAACAACATACTGTTTTTCGTTAACACAGAACAGCTAATGTTCTGTATCCAATCTGCATCTTTAATTTCCGCTTTTGTGTTCATTTGTGTTCAAATGCGGCAAATGCATTTACCAAGTAAACAGTTCATACAGTGTGATGTCTGAGTTTTTCCTGGAGTATGTAAAGAAGCACCACCACCAAGCTGACGAGCTGCATTTTCTCCTCCTCAAGTAGTTCTTTGCTGACTCTTAAATCCTTGTCTGATGGCGAAGGAGAGATTTTTGCACCTCGGTGTCAGTAAGATGAAAGAGCTAATGGGTGACTTCAGACACGGGAAGAAGCCACAGACACTTGTCAGCATTAAGGTGAAAAGGCAGAGACGGTGTAACCCTAGAAGCACCCTCTGATAAATACCAGCTACTATCTAGACTGACGTAATAACTCATATGCCTTGAAGATGCTACATCTGTTCTTTCTGAGGAGCGTGTTGGACTGCATGCAACAGAATACATTTTTTTTTTTTTTTTNCTTTTTTTTTTTTTTTTGTAATTCAGCAGTGGATAATGTGCTGGTTTTTTGGAGTACTGGACAAGGGAGGCAGGATATATAAATAAACTGGTGAAAAAAATACAGGCTCCTTTGCTGAGCTGGGTAGCCTGAAGGCAGTATCAGTGCAGAGGGTGAAGATTCAACCAAAGTCTATCCTACACAAAATCCATCCACCCCCTCCATGATGAGCTGATGGCATTACAGAGCACCTCCAGCCTCTAGCTTTTACCTCCAAGGTGCAACATGAAATGATGGGAGCCAAACGAGGAGGAACTTTTGTGCCAAAAAAAGAAAAAAAGGTGGAAAGTTAAAATATGGAGGAGTTGTGTTATTGGTTTTGTTGCTTCTGTCTCCTGTCACGCTCTCATTGGCTGACTCAGTGCTGCTCTAGGGACTCAGTGTCGATCTGCTCACATTAGAAGAGCATCTCCGAATTTGTGATAGTAATTTCAAGCATCCTTCAAGAATGTCGGGGCATCTGGGACAGATCCACGACCACATCAGGATGCGTTTCTGAACTGCTCAGACTTGATGGGTGTTGGTGAAGGGCACAAGCAGTGATTTGGCTCTGGGCTGGGGTTTTTGTCATATATCATAAAAGTTTGTCTGGGATTGGAAAATCAGAGCTAAACTTGCATCGTGTAAGGTTAGCATAACCTGGAACAGCACCTGTTTAGCATTGCTTGGGCATAGCTCATATGTATACATGTATATTTGCCTTGTTCATTACCTTATTCTATAAATATGACAAATCTTACATTACTTCAATTTCTGTCAGCTGCTATTCTCTACATCTTTCTCATGAAATCTGTTCCTTTTTGTACATTTAAGTTGTGATGAAAGTGCTCGTTTTACATATCGAGGTGTTCAGATGGAAGTGTGAGGTGGCGAACAAACACTCACGCTGACTTTAAAGTCCCCGTCTCGCCATCGTAGTGCTGTGTAAGCACAGTGACGCTGCAACACAAATTAGCTGCTCAACAAACTATTTAATTCCTGCGCTGACTTAGCTGCATCAAAAGCTGAATTTTTTAGCATGCAAGTAAAAGTTTCAATTGACATTGCTGTCCTCAGATCCAAAGAGAGGCCGTTCCAGAGTTTGGGTTTAAAGCTGCAGGTTTTTGCTACAGTAAGCAGCAGAGAGTGTGTGAATCTAAGGGCTTGACCAGGGACATGGCAACAATTCAACAACATAGTCAGGGGGCCATGACTATGGTCCATGAAAAGATTTATAGACTAGTGTTAGGATCATAAAATCTAACCTAAGACTACAGACCAGCACACCAGTCTCAAGGTTGTTATCGCTTGTTAAACTTCTGCCGGTATGAATGTTTTGGATTCAGGCAAAAGGAGTAGCAGTTTTACCGCGTGCCTTTATAGGCAGCCATGGTTAGGTTTATCTATTGAAATAAATAAAATGAATAATAGAGATTCAAGAACCTGAGCTTGATTCTCGTGCCTACAAGCAGCTAGGACCATCTTCAGAGTTGATGATAATTTTTAAGCAAGGCCACTAAGGGCAAAAGTTCAGTCCACGCCTATGTGCCTGGATTGTCTTGTGTTCATCTTTCTGGGCATGAGGATTTTCCACGTGTCAAGTGTCGAGTCCATCCTGTTCATGGACATCTTTGAGCCCTTGAATTATTGTAGGAAGTAAAGTAAAGATGGTTCTGTGAGTCTTATCGCTTGAAAATGTTCTCTAGTTCCTTACTGACAAACATTAAATTTTTTTTATAATTATACTCTGCACTGTTTGTTGTGTAATTTCCTAATTTCAAGTAATGGAATTCTGCAAATTTTCATGTTGGGGTGAGGCTCAGCATTGAACGGTTTTGTGATTGTGGTTGGTAGCACTTTATTGGATTCAGCAGTCTGTTTCTCTTTTGTTTTTTTCAGCCTTTAGATAAAAAGTGTCACTGAAATATCATGGCTTTATGGTCTTTCCTCGTCACCTATTTTAACACAAGGCCCTGTGCTTGCACAGCTCTGTTTGCCTGGAACTGGCTATCACATGGGCCATAAATCACTCTCTAATATTTCCATGCATCCAGTCCATCCAACTGCTGCTAACGTTTCCTCTCCCTGCTTCCTTTGCAACTCATTTGAGCTGAGCGCCGACGCATGACTATGTGTGCTTAATGGGGATTGCTGGAAATGGCTTTGGCAGAGACACACACTCCGTTTGGATTGGCTTAAAATTGCAACTCCCTTGACCTTGCGGCGGCTTGTGACATCAACGTGAAAAAGGTCAAANTTGGCTTAAAATTGCAACTCCCTTGACCTTGCGGCGGCTTGTGACATCAACGTGAAAAAGGTCAAACGAAGACGAATCAAACACAGCATTTGAATTGTAATGACTGGTCTCTGTCCTTTTATAAACTCCAAGCCTGAAATGGCTTCAACAGACAGTTCTTAAACGCATTATTAGTACAGAAAACTGTCATATTGCATTACTTTATCCACACGAGGGTTTACTTTTGTCATCCCTTGCAGCTTTTTTTGTAGTTACATCGGACACGAGGTGTCCCAATTTGTCGCAGAGATGGTGTGAAAATAATCTTTGGCATCACACCAATCGAGCGTTTCATCTTAGATGCCCTTCCCCAACAATCCTCCTCCCTAGCAGCATGACCGATGCACTTGTTGCCCTCTCTGTCATCGTACGCTGACCTTTGCATGCCTTTGCTTGCCTTTGCTTGTCACACTCTTATCAAATCCTATCTGATGGCTTTCTCAGGCCCCAAAGCAAGCAAAAGCTCAGATACGATCTGTCTGGCTGGTGAAGGAGATGCCACTCCCTCCCTCCTCCTTTCTCATCCTCTCCATCAACACCTGTGGTGGCTTAAGGCGAAACTTACCGCACCGTCTGTGTTTGTATGTGTGTGTGTGTGTGTGTGTGTCTACGTTTTGGGAAAGTTGGCATGTGTGGGTGTCTAATTTTGAATGCATGTATATGTTTGTGTTTGCATATAGAGACTGTCAGTCAGAGTGGGATAATGCTAAAGTTGGCAGTGTTTTCCCTGTATGGCTGGCAGGCACGATTGCTCACCCACGCACCTTTCACCCACACTCTGTTTGCACCGTTAGTCTGATGAAGTTTGTGTGTTTTTTTTTTTTTCCTGACATTTTGCGGTTTATACATCAGCATAAATATAAAACAAAAAAGAGCAGAGGCTACACAGTTATTTCACCCGATCAAACCAGATACTTCAGTTATCGTAAATGAGAAACTTGGGTTGAGAAACTATTAAAATATAGTCTTGCAGCAGACATACAGAATGCTTTAATAAATACATTGACATGTAGAGTGAGTTAAATTATTATTATTATTATCTAATGCCTGTTGCTTTTTAACAGTTATAATATTTTGTCCATGTCTGATGTAAAACTTGCATTTCCAGATTGGGGGATTTTGATGCTTTCAGGTCAGTTGAAGGGTTACATGTTCTTCTGCAGATTGAGGAAACTCTCCATAATGTCACCAGATAATATTAATCTGGAATAAAACTAATTACTGCAGCCATTTAATAAATGTAGTAGATTAAAAATACACAGTAAAGTCAAGTACAACATTAGTACAGCAGAGTACTTGTGAAATGTACTTAGTTACTTCCCATTTCTGGGTATGAGGGTTGGCTGAGAATCAGAAATGCTGCAAGGATGTAGCTACAATTTTGTGTAGCGGATTGTTTTGATAAAGTTTCCAAATTAAACAGCTATAAATACTGGGAAAAACTGACACAGGAGCAAAACACATGTTTTTAGTTGCTTATATTAGAAGGAAAGTTTGCAATTTGAAAGCTACTTTTTGTATTATTGAGCAAACATTATTATGCGACAGGTTTTTATGTAGGAACATGACCAACAGCAACCTTGCATTGTGATTGTCACAGATGTTTGCAGTGAAACATGAAACATGGGAATCACCACACATGCATCTCACGCATTAAAACACAAGTGCAGACAAAGCAAATGACTGCGTATTCCCATCTTGGAGCTTCATCCCAGCTGCACGATAATGAGCCTGCATTATTCCGCTACTTACCTTTGAATATGACAACATTCAACATCCATACAACATTCATTGCAATTACCTTTTTTTCTACCTGTAAATGCCTCTGAATTGGCTTTTCTTTTCACATGCTGCTGCAAAGTACCAATATGTAAGATAACTGCTTAGTAGACTGATTTTGAATTCATTCGTTTGGGTAAAAAAAAAAAAAAAAAAAAAAAAAAAAAGACAGAAAGGGGAAAACGTTGCCAGTAATAGATGATTTCCTCGTCGCGGGCTTGAAAGAAACCTCACCATTACTAAGGTAATTTAGGTTTTAACAGTGCAAATGTGTGCAACTGAAAGCATCATCAAAACCAAAATCCCTTTGAAATGAAAGCTGCCGTAATAAAATTATGTTTGAATAGAAATGCTGTTGTCAATAACTTGTCGATTAAAAATGCAAGTCTGATTATCACAACAAAGCCTTTATTCAATAACAGCTGGAATTAAAATCATGAATAATATGTTCCCTGCTTCAGTGGAGTGGCATTCAAATGTGCAGGGGTCATCGGGTCGAGTCGCTTTTGAAAGGTGACCACAGAGCCACTTATTATTATGTCAGACCATGAGAGCTGTATGCAGCGGCTAACTAAAGAGATTTGTTTCGCAGTGACTCTCAGCATGTCGGCGATTTTAGTTTTACAGCTCTGGTTATGAAATAATAATCTGAACGTTTCTCTATTTGTATTCCCTTTCCTGTTTTCCTGCAAATACCATCTCTTTAATTCTTTATTGACTACAGAGAGTCCCCACTTGGCTTAGCAAACAAGCAAACAGGCCCAAAAGCAGTTAATTGACTGTGATGGCAAATTTCAAACGGGGTGGGGGGTNGTGGGGGCTTTTTAAAACACTGGGCCGAGGCAACAAGACAAGACAATTCAATAAGACGCCGGCTTCCAACACCACTACCTGCTGATTGCTCCTTTTTTAGTACAGTAAGCTTATTTGAGTCGCCGGCATTCTCTCTCATCCATGCAGACACACTCACACTGTCTTTTTCTCTCTCACATCCCAACACACACACACACACAATTTATTTTGCTCTTCTCCCCTCTACAGCTACAATTTGGCAGGTGGCACAGTGCCGGGTTCCATTAGGAAAAAAAAAATCTATAAAGCCAAATAAACAAGAATGCGAGCCGCTGCCAGCTTGCTTGTATTCTGCTCCAGATAATAGAAATGGAAGTGCGATAAGGTTGTTGTATAACCTCCCACGTCGAGGTGTAACCAAGTTCATTTTCGCTTTCCTGCATGTAGATACTGGCTTTGGCGTTGGTTTATTGTATACAATTTAGTCAAAATATGTCATCATCTGCATATACATATATAGCACACAGGCACAGGTGCAAGCGTATGCAATTAAATACGGTTTTAGCATGCTTGGTGTTTTTTTGAGCATTAGCATCACAGCATAAACAGCATAGGTGCTTGGAAAGGGTGCATGGCGGCTACATAGCAGACTAATTTGATCATGGAAGTGCTGCTTAAGTGCTGTTTACACACGCCAAACACCTGACTTTGTTATGCATGACTCAGACTCGGCTTCATCATCAATTATACATCTGTAACATAAAGAGGCAGGTACAGTGGGGCGCCACAGGAAATATTACGCACATAAAGCCCTTTGTCTTATTGAATCTCGTAAGTGGGCTATGTCTCTGACCTTCGATTCATTTTGTCCCCCATCAGACACCATACATTACAGAAGATGTGATGTTTTATGAGGTTTCCATGCCCACTGCACATCGCTGAAACACATCGGCTTATTATATTCTACGGAATGGATAATGGTGCCAGCCTCAGGTCGGTCCATTTCACTTCTTCACGTTAAATAACCTAATGCTCAGGATAGCTGTTGGGGAGACAAGAGAAGCCTCTTTTAGCTCATCTTGTCCTCAATTTCCCTCTCTAAGGGGATATACAAGGCACTCATTGCCCCTGCTGAGAGCAAGGGATGAATAATAGAATCAGAGGAAAACACAACATGGGCGGTGAGCAACTATTCAGTAGATATTTAAGCACTCGTGTAGTGCTATTGCTGAAGTTGCGGCAACCCTCGAAGAGTTATGTCATGCTGTTGCATTGGTTTTTATGATATTACCCTAGAAATAGAAACCATTGCTGCTGAAAAATGCTCAAAAGTTGCATTTTCGACTCAACAAGCAGCATAATTATACTGAGACTCAAATAAAACTGAATTTGGAAAACTATCCACATGTTTGCAGGTGAAGAGAAAAACTACTGTCATTAGCAGATGTCTTCAGAATTGCAGACGATTGGCAAGATCTGAAGATGAAACAGTGTAAATAATAGAAACTCAAAGATGTGATGTTGCAGATAACATAAAGCCTCCTGGCATCTCAGATACTCTGCAGCCGTCAGTGTGGGAGGATGCATGGCTTGTTCTCAGCACTGCAGACCGGCCAGCGCTGCTGAAAAGCTTTTTTTGGAGAAGAAAGCATCCCACTGATAAATTTCCTGTGACATCCCAAGTGCTCATAAGACATTGTTACGGACAGTCGAAGGGAAAGCCCTCCCTTTGTGCTCCCTCAACATTCTGTTTAGCCTAATTAAGACCACTGGGGTCTGTGAGTGTTTGAGCCATTCTGAGATCGCAGAGGCCCTCGGGTAAAAATGGAGATGAAAGGGCTTCAGAAAAAAAAAGGGGGATGATAGGCATTTCTAATGGTACATGTACTGTGTACAAGGGATGGGGGCAGCAAGTGTGATAAGGCAAACGGCTAAGCACTAAAAAATACGTTTTAATGGTTGTCAAAGGATAAAGAGAGAGAGATGGATAGGAAAAGGCCGTGTGGGAAGGACAGAGAGAAACTCAGCTGTTGAGAGAGAGAGAGAGAGAGAGAGCAGAAAGGCAGAAAGATGAAGGGAGATGGACAGAGACTTCTTTTGCCCTCAGCTGATTTGTCCTGTGGCAGCGAGACCTAAAGGATAGTGAGATGCTTTAATGAGTAAGAACACTTCCTTATCAGTGTGTGTGTGTTTGAACACGTCTCACACGTCCGTTGCTTTCTCAGGAAGTCATATGCACCTCACATATATTCATTACTGCCTCACTTAGAGCACAATCGTTCATTACTTCCACTGATCTACCGTCGCTATCATCTGCTGCGTTCTGCAGGATGCCGTCATTATAACTCCTACTTTTATCATTTAAAGCCAAACTGACAGATTCAAAGAACTCCCAATGCTGAAACAGACAGTAAAATGACGAATAAAATAAATAAAAAAAAAAAGTAGCAGCTTAGCATTATTTAGCAGTGGAAATTAAGCCAAANAATAAAATAAATAAAAAAAAAAAGTAGCAGCTTAGCATTATTTAGCAGTGGAAATTAAGCCAAAAAAGAGAGAGAAGGACACCTATAGCCAGGCTCCCTGAGTGTCCTTGTGTTTTTGTTTGTCTCTGTTGCACTCTAAGCTAAATTTTGCATCAAGAGAAAGTTGCATATAAATCCCTCATTATCCCTGTTATCTGAGGTGAGGTGCGCATGTGTGTGTGTGTGTGTGCACATGTGTGCAACCAAACAATGTGGCAGTGTGTGCGTGAGCATTTTGATGTGTGTGTGTGTGCTTTGTAAGACTTGTCAGGAGCACATGTTTTCATAGACCCTCCACTGCAAACCCCCAGCCAGAGGACTGATGAACATTGATTGGCTGAATTAATTGCTGTTATCAGATGCTGCTGAAGGCCACACAGTGTTGTATGTGTGTGTGTGTGTGTGTGTGTGTGTGTTTTGCACATAGAACACACGGAGGCAGGTTTCCGTTTTTTGCATACCTGTTTCTGTACATGTATGTACATGTGTTATTGTCAGATATTACTGAAGACCACCCATGTGTGTGTTCCTGTGTGTGTGTGTGTGCATATGTGCTTGTGCGTACTGTATACTGGCGATGATGCCCTTGTAGATTACATGGGGAGTGCAATCTGTGTTTAGCACGCTCGCCCTGAGAGGATGGATTATGGGATAAACAGAGTGGCAGGCTCCTGTCACCTCTTTCTCTCTCTCTCTCTCTCTCNCTCTCTCTCTCTCTCTCTCTCTCTCTCTCTCTCTCTCTCACACACACACACACACATATTCTAAGGACTTTACTTGGTACTGTAGGACAGGTATAAGGTGGTGATCAGCTCTGAGTGCACTGTGGTAGCAGAGCACACACACACTGATACTCATTTATCTGCATTTGCACGTGTTGACTGCCTGATTAGATTGCTTACAGTACAATCTATGTTCACCCTGTAGGCTTGTGATGATGGTGCATGTGTTTGTGTGTGTGTTAGAGAGAGCAAAGAAGAAGAGATTCAGTATTTTACTATTTGATTTCCTATTCATATTTATTGTCTTCCGCACAAATTATTCCTGCTGCAGGATTCAGGCATCACTCAATGTGCAGAGACCCAAAATCCTCAGGCTCGGTGCAAATACTGATTAAGGGAGGGGAAAAAAGGGGTTAAAGGACCATACTGATTGTTTTGCATGTTTGACCTCAATAAATACTCACACTTTATGTTACTACTCAACCATTTTCCAAAAAGTACTACTGGAGCGGTAAATGTTCTCATTGTTTTTTTTTTCCTACCTTCCAGGCAGGCATTGGTTTCGGTTCATTCCACTATGCTGTAAAATGTCAATGTGTGGAGACTTAAAACATGCCCGAGACAGGTAATCGATCACAGCAAACCACATGCTGCTATAATTTTTTTTTGTCAGAGTTACTTAATTTAACTGAGTCAACACGGAGCTACTCGGAACAAAATGTATTTTTCCACCAGGGAATATAATTCCAGAAGAAAACCTCTTTTAGCAGAGAAATTGAAATGGTCATGCTTTCTACATGCAGGCAAAACATGGTGGATGTATCTCCTGAAAATTTGATTAAACAAATAACATGAAAATTATAATAGTTTTATACTTTGGAAAATGGTTGGCAGTAATGTAACATCAGTGGGTATATGTTGTGGGCTTAAACATGCAACACCACTGGTATGGCCCTTTAAATACAAAAGACTTGGCCTTTTCTTTTGATAATGTGGTTTCAGTTCTTGTGCTTCCTGCATGTTTGAGCTGATTGGCTGTGTTATAATCTCTTACTAAATGATTAAAGGAGACTCATTAAATCATGCCGGTATTATTCTTGGATGTGGAAAACACAATGCCATGTCATCTATAAGCACACAGTATAAGGCCTCATTACATTTTAAAAAATTAAAGGACCATACCAGCTATTTTGCATGTTAGAGCCTAATTCAATTTTCATACATGCTATGTTACTGACAATCATTTCCCAAAGGATAAAACCGTATTTTAGCTTTCCTGATATTTTGCCAAACCTCTTAATCTTTCAAAATCACATATTCAAGTGATACACCCACCTTAAAAATCCATGTTTCTCCTGCTAATAGTTACACAGCCTTATGAAGTCACGGTCATTTAAATTTTTCCATAAACGCAGGTCTTCTTTTGGGTCTATATTCTCAAGTGTAGACATACATTCACTCCATGCTTTTTATTGCGCTTAAACTCTAAAATTATGTAACTTCTATTAAAAAAACCTGAATACACATGTTGTTCACGATGACGATTACCTATCCCAAGAACGTTTCAAGTATCAGCAAGCTGATTTTAATAGCGTACCAGAATGAACTGAAAGCAGTGGCGGTCTGGAAGACGGGAAAAACATTTTTAACCGTTCCAGCAGTATGCTTTGGGAAATGATTGTCAGTAACGTTACATGTATGAAGATTGAATATATTAGGCTCAAANAGTATGCTTTGGGAAATGATTGTCAGTAACGTTACATGTATGAAGATTGAATATATTAGGCTCAAACTTGCAAAATGGGTGGTATGGTCCTTTAAAATAGGAATACTTTTCTGTCTTCTGTCCATATTTGGAGTCATTTCACCCTTAGATTCTATCACATACATGTCTGTGATCACAAGCTTTCTGTTCTTCTCATTCACACACATGTAGAAACACACACACATACACACACTTGTCCCTTCCACCATGATCTCAAGGACACTCAGTCAACATTTACCAGAGCTTTGACGGCTTTATAGCTGAAGTCATTACTTCCTCCCTTCCTCCTCCTACTCCTCCTTGTCCTCCCTTATGCCATTGGCTGGTCTCAATTTTCTGAACTTGGAGTGTAATTAACCGCACAACATGCAGGCTCTGATTGGACAGACCGGCATCTGGCGACTGCACAGCTGCAAGCCAAGCTGCAGCCAAATGGCCCCTGAGCCTACCTTCAACGCACTTGGGAATCACGGATAAAGAAAACTCCTCCAACCATCATTGTCAGCGGAGGCTAAAGAGCCAGAACAGAGTGTAGCTGCAGTAAAATTGGTGCTGTTGCAGTAAAATCAGCTTTCTGTGTCGTAAAACCCCACCTGCACTCCGTTTTATGTATTAGCTGATAAAAAAAAAAAAAAANAAAAAAAAAAAAAAAAACGAGGTCCAGGTTCCGCATGCTCCACTGAAGGTTTGCTTTATTATAACTTTGGAAAGCATTTTTCCCTTTGATTTTTGCCATTTCTCGATCATCTCTCTGATCTTTCCTTGTGCACTGCTGGGAGATAGCGATTCAATGAGGAACTAACGAGGAAGAATCATTTTGAAGCACAAATCGAAAAATGTTTTCCATTATCGTCTACCAATTCCAGATGAAAAATTTTAGTTTATTCATCATTTTCAATACAAAGAATCCTGATTGAATCCTGCTAACTTAAAGCTAATTTTGACCAAAGTTTGTAACAGAGGTTAGCAGGAAATAATGGCTTTGAAGAGCCGAACAGAAATGCGTGACCAAAGTTCACTTTCAGCAATCAAACCTTGTCCGTTTCTGCACAAACTCACCCCCTCCAAACCTGCACCCCACCCGCAACACCGCATTGCAGCCGTCGAGCCCTTCCTGTCGGTGAGGAAGACACGGTAGGAAGGTGAGGAGGAAGAAGGGTGACAATTTGTTTAATCCCTCCATGAATGCTCTTCCTCTCTCTCGGGGTGATATTGAAAAGATGCTCCAGGCTTTCTCCCAGCAAAGCGCCAAGCAGAGAGGCCCCTGGGAAATATTTTATTCAGGAACCGCCAAACCTTGTACTCTGCTCACACGTAAACACACACACACACATGCAAGTTGCAGCTTTTCTGAAAGAGAAGTGTTTGTCCTATATTTCACTCCTGTCACCGCCGGCTGCATTTTCATATTGAGTCGGGTNGAAGTGTTTGTCCTATATTTCACTCCTGTCACCGCCGGCTGCATTTTCATATTGAGTCGGGTGATATTATTTCAACAGGCTGCGACTTTGTAAATTCAAGTTGAAGGTTAGTTTCAAACCACTTGAACCCTAATGTTCCCGTTATTCCCCTTGCATTTCCTCCTTAAGTAGCTGTGAAGTGAGTTTAACTGTGCTGCAGTTTGACAGTCTCCCCATCTCCTCATTCCAATACTTCACTGATACATCGCCACACTGATTTGATGCCTTTTTGTGCGTGTGTGTGTGTGTGGTTGAACACTTCGTGCTACATCAAATGAAAAATTCTACATGGTTTATACAGACGTTTGTACATTTTGTACAGATTTCCCGTGTAATTCAACGTGACTTGCATGACGTGATGTTTTTGATCCCTTGGTCCCTCGTCTAGACTTTGAAATTCAATTCTTTTTATTTCCTGTTGACCCCTCACCGGGGTATAAGGAACGAAAAATACACAGACAACCAACAAACAAAACCTAGAAAACACAACTTTGCACAATCAAAAAATGCACAATATTTTCTTAATAAACTTAACCAAATTAAACAAAACTTTGACAATTCTTTTGCCCATCAACTTCTTAAATTTATAAATTAATTTTTAATCAATTTGTTTTTGTCCTCGTCAAAAAAAAAAAAAACAAACAAGCACATAGTGAAACTCATTTCCTTGGTCACCAGTCAAACAAAAAGTACATGGTTTGAGTGTATTTTCATGTGCATACAGTATCTACACTCTGAAACAGGTAAATTATGACTCCCACATCGATATTTAGACATATAAATTCTTTCAACCGGGCTCAATACAGTAAGATTTCTCTCAAAATCAAAATTAAATTTAAACAATCTAAGTGTCACACAAAGGGTTACTATATAATTCTGCATCTCTGTAAATCCTTATCTGTTCATGTGAGATCAGTCATAAACTTTATATATTCAGGATTAAGACTTCCAGTATCATACCATAAATAAGGAATATTCTTAACTTTAAGAACCCATTCAGACTTATAAACACCATTGTCATACCATTTGTTAAGTAAGCTAAACATAACATATGAGATCCTCTTAGTACTGCCACTTAATAAATGCACCCAGAAATATAGAACTGGAACTATTAACTGATCAAATAGTTCACATTGTATGTCAACAGGTAACTTAAAATGAAGTTGAAGTTGAAGATGAAGTTGATGAAGTTGTGTGGGTTTGACCTTGTGGACGCGTAGAACAGAGCATCCACATGATGAACCCTGTGGCGTAACACACGAGCACAGAACAATCATGGAGTCTGACCTTGTTTGAATTCTGCTGAGATGTTTGCATGACTTTTATGCTATCTCAGTTTAGTCCCTTTCTGGACATGCGCTCATCTTTTGTGACTTTTTATCCCATGCGCTCCAGTCAACTGTTTGCAAATGCTTCACTAAGCTACAGGCAAAACGCGCAATGCTGTTAAATCTCCGAAATTCACCAATCCTTACAATCCCCTTTTCAAGAAACAGATACCAAGTTATTCCACATTTTCATTCTTCAATCTTTGTCCTTTGAGGGTTGAAGATCCATTAGCACTACGCATGTCCTGGGAATTTCAGTATCAATAGTTTAGATGGAGCACGTATGTATAAAAAGACACGAGTACATGCAGTAAATAGACATGCAAAACCAAACACCCCTCAGAGACAGCTGCATTCTCTCCATCAGGCTTTTCCTCTCTTGTTTTTGTCGTGCAACAGACAATACCAGGGGAGCCGTGTTTATGTTACTCACACACACATGCACGCTTCACACCTTTTCTACCGTCATGTCTCACCTCATTAGACTGTTTGCACATGTTTGAGCACCTCTTCCTCCCACTACCCACCCAAACAGAGACCCTTTCTGAAGTTAATGAAGTGGAAGTCCCCTGGTGTTGTGCAGGCCTTGAACATGTTTGCATGCAGGTATATATCCGTTTGTTTCAGCATATGTGTGTTCTGAGTGTGGGTGGCCGCGTTGCATCATCGTTTGATCCCTGCAACAGCCGTCAAAAGCCACAAGTCCTTGAAGAAAACAGAAGCACATTCAAACCGTGCGTGGAAAACTGTAAATGTGGCGATGGCAGTCTTTAATAGAGTATTTACATGCTGCATCATAGCAACAGTGATGCTCAAAGATTATTCTAAGGAATATGAGTTGACAGAGAGAGAAATGGATGATAAATATGATCAGGTACAGTATATGTACCATGACGAGTTTGTGTATCATTTTCTATGCTCCTACAAACTACCTAAGCTGTCAATGTGATATTTCATTCTATAAAGGTCTTATTTATCTGTGTCCACAAGGACAATATGTATTTTACTAAATAACAGTGCACAATTTAAAAACAAGGGTATATAGTTTATTATATAGGTAATCAAAATCATTCAAAATGACATAAGATAATACATGTCAGTGCTACCTTCTAGAGTCCCTGGGTGCAGCTTTCTGTCAGCAGTTTTCTTTTTATTTCCCTTTCTTTGTGCTTTTGCTGTGTATCTATCATCATATTAGCTATGGTTTTGTAGGGAAAATGTCTTTGGCATGTGTCTTTGGTTTCTGCATGTTTCACTTTAAAGGACCATGCCACCAATTTTGCAATGTTTGAGCCTAACATATTCAAATTTCATACACATAAGGTTACTGACAATCATTTCCCAAAGGATAAAACTGTATTTCAGCTTTCCTGATATTTTGCAAAATCTCTTAATCTTTCAAAATTAAATATTCAAGTGATACACCCACCTTAAAAACCGATGTTTCGCCTGCTAATAGTCACGCAGCCTTATGAAGTCATGGTCATTTAAATTTTTCCATAAATGCAGGTCTTCTTTTGGGACTATATTCCCCAGTAGAACATACATTCACTCCATGCTTTTTCTTGTGCTTAAATGCTAAAATTACAAAATTTAGAAAAAACCTGAATACACTTCTTGTTTGTGATGATGAATTACCTATCCCAAGAACATTTCAAGTATCAACAAGTTGATTTTAATAGCGTACCANCTCACCATTCCAGTAGTATGCTTTGAGAAATAATTGTCAGTAACGTTACATGTATGAAAATTGAATACATTAGGCTCAAACATGCAAAGTGGGTGGTCTGGTCCTTTAAATTCAGTAATGGTGCCATTATATCCTTTCTTCCTGACATTCATAGTCTTAAACCAAGGTTAGACTAGTCTACAGTTACCATACCATGTGATGACTGACACCCGAATCCTGCATTAGTTTCACGTCCTGCAGTACCTGCAAAAATCATGGGGGCAGTAATGTTTGTCATGTGATGTCATCTAGGAAAATGGCTGAACATTTTGAGGCAAAGCTGATTGAGAAATCAGAAACTCTCCTGTCTCAGTACTGCCCCCTAGCGGATATAGCATTTAATCCTATATCCAAAGTACACTAGCGAGTGTATGACAAACAACACTGTGTGCATAAGTGTTTTTTTTTTTTAATTGATCGTTACATGGACTAACAGATAAANCAAACAACACTGTGTGCATAAGTGTTTTTTTTTTTTAATTGATCGTTACATGGACTAACAGATAAATAGCAAGAGAACAAGGAGAGAAACAGAAACAGTAGTACTTTCCGAGATTTGTGACTTTGTCCTCCTTTAATTTGTTTGAGGTCCGTGTGGAATGCTACAGCTACAAATCCGATGTGAGCAAAAGATGAAGCATGCTATATACAGTACAGTATAGCGCTGTGGCTGCGAATCAGGGACAGACTATAAATCCCAAAACAACCTGACCTGTTGATGATTGTTGAGAAAGTTGAGAGAAAAGATTTCCTGAGGGGTGACCTGTCCTATCTACTAATAATTGTAAAAGCACAGAGCAATCAGCAGTGAAGGGTGGCCAGCACCAAAACAAGGACCTTTCTATTGAGAAACTCATCTCTTTGTGATAAGCAATAGATAGAGAGTGTGTGTGTGTGTGTGTGTGTGGGGGGGGGAAGGACAGAGTGCAGTCGGGCTCGATAGCTGTTTTTCTTCCTGTCCAGACATTTTTACTCAGAAGCATCCCTCAGGTACAGTACTTATTATGGAGCACAAAATTGCCTAATGTGCTTATTTCTACTGCTAATGCAGCAGGCAAGCAGGAAGACGGGATATAGCTCTCCAAGGGAAAGTGTACAGTACAATAAGACCTGTAAGCACTATTTAAGTAATTAGATGGCGAGGCAGGAATTAAGGCCCTGCGCATGCACGTGAAAGCACACACACACAGACACACACAGAGTATGCAAATTCACACCGCGAATGGACAGAAGCAGATAAAGTAAGTCGGCACATGCACAGTTTGTGGTCATTTGTCCTGAATAATTCCAGTATTTATGACTATGATGAAAAGCCACATTAAAAAACACATTCCGGTTATTCATCCTCTCCCCGCTCTTCTCTCCACTTCTGCCTCCCCTTTTGACCCCTTTGCTTCTAATTCTCATTAACAGTGAATAATAATTTGGGTATAATTTTAACACCCATGCTGTACTCTGCAGGTGGCTAGTCATCTTCTCACAGTTTGATGCAACGGATGAAGCTGGAAGGGGAAGTGAAGAGTGGGGGGAGACAAAGAAAAAAGAGGAGGCAACAAAGCAGGAGAAGGAAACAGAGAGAAATAATAAATAGTTGGGATATTCGGGAGGAGATAGAGGCAGGAGGAGGCATTGTGACAGAACAAAGCTGGTAGTGGGAGGAAAGGGAATGGAGTAGGAAAGAAGAAGGGGGAAGAGGGAAAAACAGGGGTGAGTGAAGAAAAAAGGGGGAAAGGATAGAAAGAAGTGTGTGATTTATGCCCAGGGAGCTGTGTGTGTCCTCGGGAGGCTACCCACTGATTCCCTAACCTGGAAGGCTGAGTGGGTTGGGAAAGGATCATCATTATTCTGTATCTATGTGGGTCTTATTCCCTGAAACAATCTCTCTTTCCTGTCTATTTATTCATCCATTTTAATCCAGATTTAGTTTCCTTAAAATATGTGAAAACTATATACCAGATAATTTGAAGTAGTTTCCCTTTATCCAGTGCAATTTAACCTTTTGTTGGATTAATTTTGATGCCATGAAGTTCATTTTATTTTTCTTTTTTAAATATGTAATCACGTCAAAGAATTCCTTGAAGTGAAATTGCACCAATAATAAATCAGTGATTTCACCTGCTGGCAGATTTGATCACTCCATTTTAGATTTTCCAGAAACACCATTGCAGGATTTAAGAGGAGATCAAAGGCATAATTTATTGAAGGCGATGTTTTTCTGCAGTGTAGGTCGATTATCAGCCCCTCAGCAGCGCTGTTTAATCCATTGTGACCAGATCAAACACACATCCTATTGGTGTTGGATGCTCTGACTGCAGCTCAGGGGAAAGGCAGAGAAATATGATGAAGAATAAGTGATGTGCAGCATTTCTGTCATATTATTAATCCCTTGGCGTTAGGTTTATTGGCCTGTATTAGCCTTTTATGCTTTCTTTGTTATTTTTATTGTGCATCTCATGAGCTGCTAACTTTTATTCAACAGCAAAAGAGGAGACTAATAAAAAATGGTTTATTCCTCTGAATATCTTGCAGTATCCTGATGTTCTAAAATCACTTGTTTTGGATAAATAGATTACCTTTTTAGAATAAAATATAACCCAGGTTAGTCCATTTTCTTGTAAACTAAAGAAGCATCCTTTGTTATTTTCTCTGCGTGTTGCAGTTATATAATTGCTGCACATTAGTTTGGCTAAATTGCCTCTTTTAGCCGTATCGACGTACATGCACACGGTCACACTGAGACGGCAATGGTGCTCTATGCAGGGGTGCAACGCAGGCACACACACAAAGACACATGAAGTACGCACACACACGCACACACGGGTGAATACACATGCTGTGCAGCGTCATCTAATTTCACACTTCCCTGCTAATTTCCATTGAATAACACATTCTGACGGCCTCAAGCTGATCACAACCGACGAGATGTTATATTATAGAACACGCTCGAGTAGCAGGATCGATGTTTGCTAGGAGCCGCAGCAAGTAATGCATACCTCCATTACCTGCTGTGCATTTACATTCACGTGTCATGTGTGTTTGTATTCATGAGTGTGCTTGCTTCTGTTAGTGTTTGTTTGCTTGTGTGTATGTGTGTGCACATACTTTGTTTTTGAAGATATGTGCACATTTGTATTATGTTTTTATTTCCATCAGCGTAGTCTCATTTGCTGTTTATGTAACCGCGCTCCGGTGTCATCCTACATTACCCATAATTACCCACAAAGAGAGACAGCATGTATCCCGTTGGACAGGTGCTCACACACACACACACACACACACACACACACACACGCAGACAAAATAACACAAAGGAGTGTATGAACATTCAGAGAGTGTATCCCCTTAATTACCGCTCTGTAGCTGCTGTCTTTTGATTGTGTGTGTTGTAAGAAAACAGAAATTGATATAGCTGGCAGTCACCCCGTTGTGTGCATTACTGGCTTTTTTTAATGGTTATGTTTATCTCAAATTTTCATCAAAGAAATGAAATATGATGCAGCATGTTGGTGTTTACGTATAGCCCAGAATGCAGAATATGCTTACATCTACAGTGTGTGTGTGTGTGTGTGTGTGTGTGTGTGTGTGCGCGATCATTTAATTGTGAGGTGCCATACAAAAAATCTAACGTATATACTCGAGTATAAGCCAATCTCGAGTATAAGCGCCGACCCCCTGATGTTGTTCCATCAATTTATTTGTTTAGCAAATTACCTGTTTTTCTTGGTATTGTCATAGTATTCCTCTGATTTTCTGAAAATAATCCACGTACCGGTAAACATGATATTTATTTCAGCAGCTGATTACCGTAACTGACCAATCACAACAGCGCTTACTGGCCTCCACAAATGACCACTGCAAAATGTGTTGGATAAGATGTTTAGTCAGGAAATATCTCATTCTAAGGTATGATTTAAACTGTTTTACATGGGTAGTGGTAATGGGTAGTATTTCCACCTCTGGAAATTTCCTTCTCTGGGATCAAATTTGAATTTGTTGTGTATAAGCCGACCCCCCGATTTGTGTTGTGAAATTTGGTAATAAAAACTCAGCTTATACCCGAGTATATACGGTAATAAAAATATCTGACATACAGTGTGTGATGAATAAAATTTAGTTTGCAGAAATGGAGAGACTAAAGGAGTGTTTATCGTCTTGTAACCATGAGATAACAAAAAGCGTTGGTGCAATTGAGTGTGCAAATTGCTGGAATGACCCACAAGGGAACCTGACTTGACTTCAGTCATTATTTGATCTTAATTCTCTCTTTGCGTCTGAGTGTGTTGACGCACGCAAATGACTGCTTGGCTGCAGCTCGAGAGCGCCTCAACTAATACTCCATAACACTCTGTCATGTCTGAAATAGATCGCTGGGCAGGTGACGTATGAGAATCATATCTCTGGCACCTTTTTATTTATCTCGCAGTGTTTAGGCACACCTTTTCACACTGGGATCCCAAAGCATTTCATTGTGTGTGCATGCAGTCTGTGCACGTAAATGTGGTACAGCGTGCACACTAGGTTTTGACTTCTACTGTATTTAGGTGCATTTATTCTCTAGTACTTCAGTGGATTTGCTGCTTTACTATAATCTTGAATTTCAGATCAGCGATAGCAAGGTCTGATGGCAGCAGCTCCTCTCAAACAATCAAACCGCCGCGCCATGCCCTCCATTTTGTGCTCCTTTGATGTGAGACTCAAAGACTGGCGGAGCTGTCAGCGGTCATCTTCAGATACATCACCAGCAGTAAACTGCAAGCCGAAACCCAGGCAGACCTTTTGACGCTCTCGCACTCTGTTTCTCCATTACACAAGACCAAACATCAGCAGACAGCGAGCAGAGGAGGAAATCAGGAGCTGGTGGACTGGTTCTCGCTGGAAAAATACAGCTCCGGCAGGCAGTTCAAGGTTTTGCGCACACAAACAAACAAAAACACACACACACATTGGAGGGAGATGGAGGAAGATGGATGACCAGGTCAGGGTGATATGACTGCAGAGTGGTGAGGGAAGATAAGCGATAGACAGACGAGCTTCCCTTCTGATGAGTGGGGGGTCTAGAGGCGAGAGAGGGTACGAGGGAGAGGGTAANAGGGGGGGGGAGTGAGGAAAACAGGAGGTTTCGGTGAAGCATCATTCATTAATGGCTGCCGGAGGAGCAGGCTAGCTGGGAAATCTGTAAAGAAAGAGAGATTGTTCATAAGCTGTGGGGTTTGTTAGCCTCGGCGTCGCGCTGTGATGCTATAAATTAAAACTTATAAAAGTATTTGTGATACTACAGTCATTACAGCGTTACATCACGGCACTTGGATATTCACGTCACACACAACAAGGAATAATTTGCAAGGACACTAAATGTCGCTTCAGCCGTCAAACTTCTCAGTAAAAGAAATCTTGTTGTCACTTCTTCCAGCATGACTCTGGCTGTCTCATTTGATGAAGGAAGAAGAGGTGCCAGTCTTTAATTTAATGTTTTTTTGCATATAATTAATGCATACAAGTTGTTCTGCAGTACTGCGCCAAACAGCGAGCTTTAAATTATTCTGCTTTTTTCCTTCAGCCTCTCGGAGTTTGCCCGCTCAATGAAATGATTGTGTACACAGGACGTGCACACACACACACACCTCTTCCTCACAAGTCTGGCTGACTGGCGCATCTGTTTTTAACCCAACTCCACCGCTTCAGAATACTGAAAACATATGCAGAGGCAGCAGCTATTTCCTGAATGTGTAGCTTAGTGCCGTCAGTACATCACCTGCGTGTCTCTATACACCTTTTTACACGCTCATCACTGCAGACGCATGTGGCGTTCTCTTTATCTGACTGTCGAATCATCAGAATTTCACTTTTTCTATTTTCTTGTGGGTAAAAGATGATGGCTGACATCAGTTAGGTTGGTGCCATTGTGTGGGGAAGCCAGCCAAGCTTTTTTTTTTTTCCCCTGCAAGTGGTGACAGAGTTGTTAATAGAAGTTAAAATCCAAAGTCAGCAATTGCAGAACAGTAACAAATGTTTAGAAAGTGTTCTATCAACAGCGTTAAGACTCGCCGCACTTCAAATCTCTGATGCCTTTTGTAGAAAAAAAGGAACAACCGTCTACACTCTGAAACTACATTTATTGTTAAACTCTTGCATACTGTCAGTGTTCATGTAAAAAAAAAAAAAAAAAAANAAAAAAAAAAAAAAGTCTTCCAGCAGAAAAACACAAACTAATCCGCAGTGGAATCGCCCACTTCCTGCCATTATGCAGTTCTTCTTTCAGGTAGGGATGCATATCGATTCTGACCTTTCCATTCGATTTTGATTTTCAAAACCCTGATTCGATTCAATTTGATTTGATTCGATTCAGTTCGATTTGATTCTGTTAAAGGACCATGCCATCTATTATGCACGTTTAAGCCTAGTATATTCAATTTTTATTCACGTTATGGTACTGACAATCATTTCCCAAAGGATAAAAACCGTATTTCAGTTTTCCTGATATTTTGCAAAATCTCTTAATCTTTCAAAATCAAATATTGAAGCGATACACCCACCTTAAAAATCCATGTTTCTCCTGCTAATAGTTACGCAGCCTTATGAAGTCATGGTCATTTAAATTTTCCAATAAACGCAGGTCTTCTTTTGGGACTGTATTCCCCGGTGGAGACATACATTCATGCTTTTTATTGTGCTTAAACGCTAAAATTATGAAACGTTGAAACAACCTGAATATAGATGTTGTTCACGGTGATGCCAAGTCTATCCCAAGAACGTTTCAAGTCAACAAGTTGATTTTAATAGCATACCAGCATGAACTGAAACTAATGGCGGTCTGGAAGGTAGGAAAGACATTTTTAATTCACCGTTCCAGTAGTATGCTTTGGGAAATGATTGTCAGTAACCTTACATGTATGAAAATTGAATATATTAGGCTAAAACATGAAAAATGATTGGTATGGTCCTTTAATTTCTGGAAAATTTTGTTAGGGTTATGTCTTCTAAATTACATTATTGTATTAAAAAGTGAAAGCATTTCTTCAAAATAGATGTTGAAAATGTAATGAGTGTATTGAAGGAAATGGGTCAGGCTGACCTTTTGGCTCTGATGCGCTCTTTGACGTCCTCACTAACATGTTGTGTTGCTCAGCGTTCTGTGATTCCAGGATTTGAAGCATGTTCCTAAATCCCTCGTTGTCCACGATGCTTTAAGTGCACATATCCTCACATATAAAAATAGTAACGCACTCAGCTATTTTTTTTGGCTGGAGGTGAGGCAGATGGCAGCTTGTTGGTCGATGCATTTTCTACCATCATCTGTCTTCATTCAGGTGTCATAATGCAGACTTCACCGCGGCGGCATGACGCCTCCTCACAAGTTTGTTGTGTTGCCACAAAATTTTACTTACGAGTTACATATTTTGAAATGGTCTTACTTTTGTTGGGTTCGTTTGTTTCGGGAATGTTACATGGGAAGTTATGTTTTTGCTCCTTTCTGTTAGTTAGCAAGATTACTCAGAAAAGTAATACTTTGACAATAACTTTGTCAAAGGGTGAGACATGGCCAAGGAGTATTTTAAAGGACCATACCGTCCATTTTGCATGTGTGAGCCTAATATATTCAATTTTCACACACATAATGTTACTGATAATCGTTTCCCAAAGCATACTACTGGAATGGTGAATTAAAAATGTCTTTCCTATCTTCCAGACCTCCATCGGTTTCAGTTCATTCTGGTACGCTATTAAAATCAACTTGTTGATACTTGAAATGTTCTTTGGATAGGTAATCCATCATCACAAACAAGACATAAGTTCAGGTTTTTTTCAAAGTTGCATAATTTTAGCGTTTTAAGTGCAATAAAAAGCATGAAGTGAATGTATGTCTCCACCGGGGAATATAGTCCCAAAAGAAGACCTGTGTTTATGGAAAAATTTAAATGACTGTGACTTCATAAGGCTGCATAACTATTAGCAGGTGAAACATCGATTTTTAAGGTGGGTGTATCGCTTGAATATTTGTTTTTGAAAGATTAAGATTTTGAAAAATATTAGAAAAGCTGAAATACGGTTTTATCCTTTGGGAAATGGTTGTCAGTAACGCAACATGTGTGAAAATTGAATATATTAGGCTCAAACATGCAAAATGGGTGGTATGGTTCTTTAATTATGATGCAGATCAGGGGCAGATTCAGGAATTTTAACTATTATTATTATTATTATTATTATTATTATTATTATTNCAGATCAGGGGCAGATTCAGGAATTTTAACTATTATTATTATTATTATTATTATTATTATTATTATTATTTAACATTGCTAGATATAATATTTTTAGATATTTTTTCTTCAAAAGAAATACACTTGTGAAAAAATTAAAAAATCAGGCATATTTATCCCATGAAAGACAATCTATGGAACCAGATGAGGATGATACACGATGCATGCAAATGGTTTTCACGTATTTATAAAAGAAGATAGATCCAGAAAAATATTATGCTAAAATATTGCAGCTGTTTCTTTCTCTTCAGGCCATTATAACAGTTCAAATCTCATCAAGGCCTGTGTGGCTGTGGTGGTACGACCTCTAATGAGTGACCTTCTAATACCAGAATGTTCTTTTGCTAAACAACTAAAAAACCTTAAACAATTTATTGTCACACTAAAAGTTCCAGCAGTTCCACTCAGTATTTATTGGAGGCGTATACTTCATTGAGTGTGGTTCCACCTTAACCTAAACCACAGTATAGCATGCCACAGAAATGTAAAGGCAGATCCTCTCCTGCCCACCACTTATTGTGGTTACATACTGCTGTGAAGGTTATTAGATTATCGACTGCCTCAGTATTTAACCACTACCGGCCTTCTAGAGTCCCAAACACCATTGATTTTCCAGGCTGCTTTTGCACAAAGGTGATGAATTCTATTGAATTCCTTCACATTGCGGAACCTCACTGCTTTCAGCTTTCAAAGTAAAGGATAGTTTTAATCTTTTTTGCGTCTCTCTACCTCTCCATTTCTCTTGCGTTCTCTCTCTCTCTCTGCCTTCTTTCTTATCTCCTTTGATTTAGTGCTGTTTGACCACTGCCATCACAGCTTGAGGAAAGTGTGTCCCTGCTTAGAAAACGTCCTTATGAGTAGAATGTTCGCCCTTAAGGATAAATTGCCGCCTGCGCCGTTGAAAGGTTCAGTTGGCAATTTTTGTACTATGTTTTCTCCTTTTAATTCAGTTAACTTTCCCACTATGCTACAGTAAAGTTAGTTTCAAGCTACTCTTGTTTCTTAAATCCTTTTCGACCATGGATATCCTTAAGAGGAAAGAAAACATCAATGTTTTCTTGTGGCTTGAGGCTGGGCTCCTCTCTAGCTTTCTGCTGCACCGGGCCTCAGATGGCACAGTAACTAACTTCAAGGAGCGAACGCCAACACCAGCTCAGAAATAATAATAGGACAACAACAAACCGCAATGCTTAAAGCATGGCTGGCAAATCAAACTAATTAGCAGCCCAGCGCCTGGGATCTTTAGTCAACTGAGAAGCCCATTAAGAGTAAAGCCCTTGTCTCTTGTTCTCTGGCTCCTGCAGTAAATTTATTCGAGAGGACGCCAGCCTCAGTGCAATTTCACCAAACTTAATGCATTCAGCCTCATTCCCAACTTCCAAGTATTTATTTGCAGACCCTTTATTTGGGCCGTTGAGACTTTGAATCACAGATGTACGTCTTTAGCATGTTGTTATTTAGCGCTGTCACTGACCGTGAAAAGAACAGCACAATCAGAGAACAGTGAAGTAACGTGCAGTGTGATGATTGACTCATAATTTGAATTAAAATGTTTCTTGATTGTCTCATGGGGCTTTTGCATTTTCATTAAATAGCCCTTATGTCTTGTATTTCTCTTCATTCTACATAGATAGATAGATAGATAGATAGAGAGATGTGTACATGAGAGAGATGATATATGCTGCTATCAAGGAGTCGTACCTTATCTGCTGTGTGGATGGAATTGGTAATTTGTCAGCGAAATGTTCAAAATTCCCACCGGTTCAGACAAGTGGGCAATAAAGGCGATGTTATACTGTGCTGCAGCATATATGCTGTGTATCCACAGCATATACGCAGCATATACTGTGTATGTGCTGTGTATACAGATATATTGTCTCTCCCGCTATCACCATTTACCATTGGTGATGTGGGATGGTGGGAGAAAGCGTGCCGCTGAGCCTCTCCTGTCTGCCGGTGCTCGATGTAATTGGGGCACGGTGGCTATTTCTGCTAAAGGAATGTTAGCGTTTTAAGGAACAGCCAGGCCAGGAGTTTCAGTGCCACACACACACACACACACACACACACACACACACACACACANACACACACACCAAGACTGTGCCCGAGCCAGTCCCAGAACAACCCCCACCAAAATCAATACAACAAGGTCGTTGTTATTCCAATCGTAGCGCAGACTATCCTCTCTGTTTACTGTATGCACTTTGTCCCAAGACGAAGGGCGAGCATGGAGCGCCGCCTCTGTGGCATCGTATCAAAGATACGATGCCACAGAGGCAGACTTCAGGGGCAAACTTCTTTCAGGCTTAATCTCACGCACATATTGAATTAATCGTTGCTTGATGCATTAAAATGATAGAGCTAGTCTTAGAGCAGCATTATAATGGCTTAGTGTTTATAAGGTGCGTTCCTTCCTGTCTGAGAGATCCCTGCTGAGAGGAAGCGCTGCTAAATAAAGACCCAGAATTCAAAGGCGCTCTATCGAAATAAAGACTCTATCTGACTCACACAGTCAGACCCGCTGTAGTCATTCTGCCGCTGTCAGTCAAGTTCAAACTTATCCCAACTTTTCCTCTGACAGTCAGCTGTGGCCGCCGCATNACCCGCTGTAGTCATTCTGCCGCTGTCAGTCAAGTTCAAACTTATCCCAACTTTTCCTCTTACAGTCAGCTGTGGCCGCCGCATGATTGGCTGCCGGTGACGGAGGAGGTGAGAACATCTGTTCTGCTAATCTGCGAGGCGAGAGCTTTTTCCATTTTCCCCCTGAACTCTTGATTTCTGAGGATGCAGCATGAATGTCAGGCTCCAGCTCTGGCACACGGCGGCGAGCCAGTGAAATCACTGGGCGTCCACCATCTGTGTGTGTGTGACCTGCCAAATGCCATGTCATCATCATCACCATCAGTCAAACCCGCAGCAGTGTGTGTGTGTGTTGTCTGACACATAAGAGGATTGTGCATCGTTTATGTGCGTGATTACAATTTAGATCTGATGTGTTTGACTGTTTTATGCTTGTGCATGATTGTATTTGCGTGTAACATGCGTGGCTAATCGTTAGCGCTTGTATGCCTTTGTACAGTATGTGCTCCTCTGTATTGCTGTGCTTATTGTCGGTTATTGTGAGGGAGTGCATGCGCGAGTGTGTGCTTGTGACACCTAACTGCCATTCATCTGTCCATCTGTCATGGAGGCTCAAACAGGCTCAGGCTGCGTCCTCTGTCAGATGGCGGATTGGTGCAGGGCTCATATCCTGCCGTGTTACGGCTCCAGTATGTTCCTTCCTCTCGCCATCAGCTCTGAGTGGAGTCGGTCACACACGCGAATATACAATTGCATTACATGTAAGTGATGGAATCAAATGTTCTTGATCTTAATGAAAATCTTTTGTTGTATAATTATTTGACTGAGTGGGTTTTTTTTTTTTTTTAACCCATAAGTTTGGCTCTTCTTTTAGCATATTTAGCCACCTTTGTCATCATTTCCTCTATTAACCACTGATTCTTTTCTTTATTGGTGCCGCTGATACAAACATTAAATATAGAACTTTTTCACTGACATTTCTGTACCCTCTACTCATACACCCCTTTGCACGTGCAATACGCAGACATACACACACTCACACACACCTATCTTTACAGTAAACTCTGTGCCACCCAGTCAATACATACACACCACGTGATAACGCTTACATTTATGATTATGTCATTGCCGTTTTTGCATCATATGACCTTTTTCTTTGTTTTCTTTCATGTCAGTTCCTTTCTCTCTCTCATTCTTCTTCTTTCGTATTAGTGCAACATTACATCTTACCCTATTATTTATTATCATAATGTGCGTGTGATTGGTATTTATCACATGTAATTATTGATCATCGCCTTGTAATTACTGCCTGTTCACTCATTTCTGATGTTAAATGAATAAAATAAATAAATACATAAATATAAAACTTTATTTAGGCCAGAGGCAGAACAACATTAAATTGCATATTTGGCACAGCAGTGTCAAGACTTTCATGAACTGCCTATATTATAAAAATAGGCAGATAGGAGGCCACTCAGAGCATGAACCTCATCCAAGGCTGAATAAGCCTTGAAAACTTAGTTTTGATCTAACAATAGACAGGCTAAAGAGAAAGAAACTATTATATTTAAAAATGCACGTTGATAGTCTATCATGGGATAAAAATGCTTAATTTTTTCATTTAGATTGGTGTATTCCTTTGTTAATACATTGTATGTGTGTTCCTCTTTGACTGGTGTATCTTGCAATGTTGAAAAAAAAAAATCAAAACAAATCCCAGATCTGTCCCTGGATTCACATCGGCACCAAATTTAATGAGTTCTTCCCCGGGCATGCTCCACCACTTCACCAAGTTTTGTCAAAATCGGTATATTTTTGAGTAACTCTGCTAACAAAGAAAGCAGATGCTGGTGAAAACATAACCTCCTTGGCAGAAGTTATTAGAGCTGCAAGCAGAATTTATAAGAAAATACCACTGATTATGAAATTATCTATCCTCAGCCACTTTAGTTGTGCTGTTTGAAAGAGAGAGATGTGCAATAAAAATGTTCTCTCATTATGAAAGAAAAAAAACTGCCTTTGATTTCAGGTGAATTAATTTTACTGGGGGGTATATTTAGTTTATGATAACAAAATACAAAAAAACAAAATTATTATTCATGAAAAACCACAGTTGCTCTTAATAAAAACACGAATCCCTTAATTTCTTATGCAAGCAAAATAGCTACCAATGGATGTGAGCTTGTTTGTTTTGTTCCAATTTCCATTTTTAATTGACACTTTTATATTTTATTACAAAACTTCCAGCAAGTTACATTTTAGCACAGACAGCTAGCAGAGGCAGTATTCAAAATTCATCTTCCAACAGCTCGATCACATTGGTCTATGGAGTCCCCTGTGATGAGGGACCTGGCCTTCTGGCTGTGTTATTCTATTATAGAGCAGCTCATGAAAAAAACAACTTCCTTTCTGCTCATCCCCAAAATAAGATTTCGATTGATTAAACGCCACCGTTGGAGGGGAGCATCATCAGATTTGACCAAAGCCTCTCAGCGTGTTGCCACCGCTCCAAATGGGTGGAGTTCAGGGGAATAGAAAGAGAGAGAGATGGATCGTGCCGGGGATGAGAGAAGGAGGAGGATGAATGCCTGTTGGAATGGGGAGAGATGGAAAGGAGGAGATGGATGGACAGAAAGCGAATGGGGGGGAAGAGAAACAGGGTGATGGATGGGGGGAAGGATGGGATGGTGATGGAGGAGTGTAGAAAGGAAAGGAGACTGAGAGAGATCAGCCTGATGTGCAGCATAATCATCCAGTGTGTCTCCGTCTGGCTTGGCAAAGACATCATTAAGGAAACCAGAGGTCATCTGGGTTCACGGAGGCGCAGAAGCTGAGCCACGCTCCCTTCCCTCCTGCCACTCAATTTGTATAATTTACCTCCGTTCTGAGTCTCTTTGTAAAGAGCCCGTTTGACCCCCACCAATGTGGAGGAGTCACAAAGTTGCGTCTAAATGAAATGGATGGCTGAGAGACTCCCTGCGAGCGCACCGCCAGTCGATGGGCTAGCAGGGAGATGCTGATGATGAATTTAGGAGATGGCTGCACTTTGGAGGAGTTGTTTAGGATGCAGGAGGAGCTAGAGAAAGAGGGGGAACGGAGAGAAAAGAGACACGAGAAAGATGGTGATGGGAAGAAATTGAAAAGTTGAAGTGTGCCCTTCCCGAGGTGATTTGTACAAGTGACCCCAGACTGAACGGTTTGGCGTGTACACTCCCCCGATTCTCCTGCAAAAGGAGTATGTTCTGTTGTGTTTCAGTCGTGATGCAGTCTGAGGGATGGAGGGATGAGAGTGTATGGTGCAGCAGAGGAGTGATTACCCAGTATGGAGCTGAGGGATGAGCACGGGATGGGTATTTTATTTTGTCAATTGGAGTGTGCAAATGGAAATGTCAGAGCGGCCANATGAGCACGGGATGGGTATTTTATTTTGTCAATTGGAGTGTGCAAATGGAAATGTCAGAGCGGCCAGAAAACTAATGAATCTGATAGGAGAGATGTCGCCTCTCTCTCGCCGAATCCCTGATCAATTGCTATTGTCTTTTCTGGGCGCTGATGTTTTTCGTTGTTATTTTTTTGATTGTTTTCTCTGCCTGGCCTGGCTTTTTGCAGTTAAGAGTTTCATGTTGAACTTTGAGACAAGGGAAAAAGAGGAATTGATCCGAGACGAGAATCAATGCTTTCATCTGTTACTTGCAAGCCTAAGCCTGTGAGAAGTGATTTTGGGTTGGAGTTCTCTAACTCAGTTAGCAAAGCAAACATAAACAGCCCCTGAACAATTTGGCTGCTGCTGTGAGGATCGCAGTGTGCCAAATGTCAATCTAGCCCCACTTCCACATGTGACAGATTCATGCTCATACTTAAATTCCCTAAGGGCACTAACAGAAAACAAGTTGTCTTACTTTGCTTAAATCACTAACTTTCATAACCTTGCAGCATTTTTGTACATCAGTGACACAAGCAGCAGATTTGCTTAGTTTATATTTAGACTGACAGTGATACAGTGTGTCAGGACTTTGTGCTTGTTCAGTCACAATTTCTCGTTACTTGATGAGCGTTGCAAAGACCACAAGCGCTCCGCAGGATGAAAAGAAACTCCTGCATTTGCACTATTCTATTTTGACAAGCAGACTAATTTCCGCCCAGGGTCATCAATATTTCTGACACTTCGGAGATGGCATAAATTTAGAATGAATGTCCCTTTGTTGTGCTCAGGGAGCTACATGTTGCCAGACGTCAACAAAAATCACTTGGATCTGTTTGTTAGCTTGTTCACTCAGTCGCTGGTCCCTCCGGAGTCTGTCTGCTTTCAATATCATGCATCATAAACAATATTCAATTTGGACTATTGAACTATGAAATACACTGTGCATGCGGGGGAGAAAGATGACAAGAAACCAACCAGCTGTGTGAAGGATGAGGAAAAGCATTGGCTTTAACATTGAAATTTATGTTCTCCTCACTGGAAAAAAAAAAAAAAACGTGATGCTTTGAGTTTAAAGACAAAGAAAACTGCATGCATGGTATCAAAGTACATTTCGATCGTACCTGCTATCACAAGGACTTTGTAGTAAAGGTAGCCATTCAACTGGATTATACTTTAATCAGGTACTCCTGTGGTTTGTTTTTTTTTTTGCTCAGATGTTTCTGAGTATCTCTATTTGTGTCCTCACCGCATGGGCTTAAGCCCTCTTTGTTCTGCGAGTGCTCCAATTCCTTTGATTGATTCCTCCTCATTACCTCAGTTCCCTTTTGATTCCGAACAGGCTCCGCAACCCCTCTCACGTTTTCTCACCTTGCTAATTCACCGCTATAGCCATCAACGGTGGCACTTCCTCAGTCTAACACCCCCTGTTTGACGCCAAAGGGGAGACTCGACACCTCCTCAAAGGGAAAAGCCAGTCGAGACAGAAATAGAGTTCAGATCCAACAAAGACCCTTTTCCACTAATGGCCTGCAGGAGAAAGGGAGAGAAGCCAGGCCCTCGTTATCACCCGTGTTCTTTTGGACACACATCAGAGGACCGTGGAATGCTTTTGTTTGGACAGAAGTGAGACGGGACTTACAAATGGCACGGCTCTCTAGAACTAACAGCACAAGGAGGACTCCGAATAAATATGTCGAGGATTTTTAATCGCATTCATTTATGGAACATCTTTCTTTGGTGCTGCCTCAAGAGAGAATGATTTGTTATTGGGGCAGTAATGAATATGGTGCTGCTCCACAGTCTGTTGGAAATTCCAACATTAATACAACACCATTTAATAGGTCAGTTGGTTTCTGAACAGCTTTCAGTCAGCAGAAACATCATTTTGGATGCGTACATTATGGAGGAGAGGAGCGGATTGCCAGGCTGTTAACTACCCTCATTCCCTCACTCCCTTCATTTCAACCGCGTACAATCTAGATAGATAATTTATGTTACACGCAATTATCATAAATATAAAACGGTCATTCGCTTCCACCGTGATCTCACCTAAATTGGTAGATCTGTCTTATCTAGAGATGAGAGGAAACAGAGGAAGATAGAATAGGGGAAAAAACAAATAACTGAGAGAAAAGAGAGAATTTATCAAAAAAAGATAATGAAGATCAAATAGTGGGTCTTGGTTATTGTTATTCCATTTTCCAGGGAAGCGTGTAATGAACTGAAGGAATATGTTTTTAATACAACTTTACTATGAACCACATGCTGTTTCGCAGTGTATGGAGTCACGCAGAGCCGCCATGCACACATACTTGGGGNGATGATCGATGAAAGACAACAACCATTTGTGTGTTCCATTTGTGTATGTATGGGCGGGTTAAAAATGTTGGTCTAAGCAATCAGGACGGACAAACTGGGAGCACACAAAGACTTCTAACTCCTCTACACGACAGGAGCAAGGAGCAAAATGCAGTGTGTGTGTGTACATGCATGCACACACGTATCAATTGTACATATATATGCGTGTGTGCATTCAGTTTCATCCTGTGTGCACTGTTGTGAACATCAATTTGAAATACGAACGAGGACAGGCAGTAAAGCATTTTATCTGCACCGATTGCTGTCGCTGCAGGTGTTGCTCTGTTGAACGGCCCTCGTGAGCCCTCGACACCCTCCCCCACCCCCCNCTGTCGCTGCAGGTGTTGCTCTGTTGAACGGCCCTCGTGAGCCCTCGACACCCTCCCCCACCCCCCATTCTAATAAAATCCATCACTCTCTCCACCCAACACTGCCATCATTACATCAAAGAATAAGGCCACCCATTATGATGAAAAGCACACACACATGCAGAGCCATTTTATTTAGGCCACAGAGCCTCTTTGCCTCACCCCTCCTACTACACAAAGGGCTGTAATGCTCAAGTGCATTTTATACAATTACTTTATATATTATAATATGCAACTATTATATTTATGCAATTAGAAACAAACATGAAAAAGGACTGGTAGGATTTAAACGGCTTTTTTTTATGTATTAGAAATTCATATTCAGCCTGTGTTGACACCTCGCGAACAAAACAACAGAAAAACTAAATCTTTTCGAAAAACAAAACTGTACTTTCATGTTTTTGCTCGTTCTAAACATCATAGATGTTTGGTTTTGTCCTGACATACTCAGATTTTGTCGCTCTTTTTTTTGTTGCCACGACTAAAATGCTCAATGTTGCCTGCTGCTCTCTGAAAACTTGCATTAACTGTAGCTGTTTCAAAGATTGCAGTTATGAAAAAAAGGAGGGAAAAAATGGATTTTTATGCTGGAGGTCTTTTTCTTGTTTTTATATTCTCTACAAAAGGCGCTTGATAAATGACAAGCACTCATATAAATGCAGAAATATGAAGTGCAAACAACTTCTATCTGGTGGATTAACTCACTGCTGTTTTACTTTACGATTTTCCATCATAATCCTTCTGTTTGCTCTCAAAACCTCCTCTGATTATATTCTAACATTTTATATAAAAAAAAAAACAACTTGTAATGTGATGATAACCAGTAGGATATAAGTTTTTTAATGCAGATTTTTTTACAAATATTTATTAAAAAAAAAAAAAAAANTAAAAAAAAAAAAAAAATGGTATTACTAATTCTAGTGGGTTTTTTTCACCATTTCACAGCAGGACACTTTTGTGATGATTATCGTCAGCCACCTTGACTATCAATGGTTTTGGTAGAACTAATGAACTATGGTACGTCATAAAGTTGATAAAGGTTTGTAAAAGGAAATGTTCCTCTGTGTCGTGTTTGCCTGTTAGGAGCAGCAGTGTTCGTTTCTCCTTTCTTGTCCCATTCTAATCCGTCACGAGTATGAGCACATGCATGGGGATAACTCATTAGGCCCCGCATTGATCTGACCCAGGTACGCGCTGCATGCCCCTTTCATAAAGGAAACTGCAATAAGACAAAGGGAGGCAACGATCAATCACTAACCTAGGAAACCAATCATCTGTTCGAGAATGGGACTTCCAATTAGTGGGAAAGCCCTCTGTGGAGTAGCGCCATTCCCAGATTCAATCCTGGTTGATTTTTCACCGTGGAGGAAGCAGGATTTATGGATTTTTTTTTTGTCAGTTTGTTGAGGTGGTTAAACTCAGAAACCTCAGTTTTACATGTCAGTCAGTGGATTCTGTCTGTTATACAGTATGTGGAGAGTTGTGAATCGGGAAACCATCCAAAAGTGCAACCAGCTCTGATGTCTCGTGCCCTATTAGACATGCAAGAACTGAACACAGAATGGCCACATATACGAGTAGAGACTGCAAAAAAGAGCACCTTGTTTTTAGCTGTGTGTTTAAAGAATGGTGGTTTTGGAAACAGACAGGAAGAAGGCAGACGGAACAGAAATGCACACACACAAATGGCTTTTGACTGCTTGCTCTTTGATGAGCCGAAACAAATCTGCTGTGACATTCTGTCTCTACTTTTCAGGAAAAAAAAGCCCAGTAATGCATGTGCAGAATAACGATGTTTGGAGCAAACTCTGGCACACTGATGTTATAAATATGCTCAGCACGGTATGTACCAATGCCTCACCTGTCATTCTGACTAATATCAGTCCCGGCGAAAACACATAAAAAGGCAAAAGACAAAAAAATAACACAGATTACAGGAAAACCGCTTTTCCTTAAGAGCCAGTACCATGCTGGTTTCTGTAATATTCTTGCTGCTTCGCTTCATATTCCTCCAAGAAACAAATCCATTCTTATTCTGTCATGAAAGCAATCAATGCTTTGTTACTGCAATCCATAGAAGGTCATCTGGTTGTTTCTCCGATAGCTTGCTATAAAGGTAGCCTGTAAAAAGCAAGCAGTGGCATTAAATACAGTGCTAGAAGCAGGATTATAAATACATGTTGACATTTCACTTTTCATTGGAATATGGCTGCCTGTAGCTACACTGGCTGACCCACGTAGATGTTTGTAACTTTAATAAACTGATAATTCACACACATAAAGCTGTAGTGGCTCAAATGCTATTTGCTATCTGCAGCCACCACAGTGCTGTAAGAATTTTATCTTATCTGTGATACAAGGCAAAGTAAAATCTTAAATTGCAGCTTTCAAAACGGGACCTCTGACATAAACAGCTATTTATTATCAAGATCAGTTGACTGTATAATACCATTGCAACTCTGGGCTATTTGGCGAAAATAGAAATGTTTAACAGTATTTTCTTGCATGCTTTAAATCACATATGTCAAACTCAAGGCCCCATCCGGCCCGCGGTACAATTATATCTGGCCCACGAGATAATATCTAATTTCTATAATAACTGGCCTGCCAGTATATAGCACACACATTAAGGATACTTCAAATCCTAGAATGCACTGTAACAGCCAGCGCTTCAATCAACACCCGCAAGCCCAGCTGCCCTCCTTTACTGACACACTCATCAGAGGTCCATGCCCATCTAGTCACTTTTAATGAACTTTAAGCTAGTCTGTGGAAGAAATGGTCAAACGAAAGTGGACTCTGAAAACAGGTGGGAGTTAGAGAAGCTGTTTGCAGAGTTGATGTGGCTGTAATTAAAGAATATAACATAAGAAGGCATGATCACATTTAAAATAATATTCTCATTTTGCTTATTGGTGTTGTTAATGAAAAACAAAGAGTGATTTTAGATTTTCCTTGAGGAAAAATTACAGTTTTCTGGCTATTTTTGATTGTCTGTGATAAAACTTTTTCATTGGAAATGAGTCAGTGAAACACTGCTAATAGATAGTAAGACATAAAAAAAAAATGAATGAATGCTAATGCATTATTTATTTTGAATTTGATCTCTCATTTGTCTGTTTTTTTCCATATCTCTGGTTTGTTCTGAATTCTATAACATGTTCTGGAAGCAGCGGTTAAAGTGAAGTTCATATTAGTGTATGAATAATTTGTCATAACACTTCTGATGAAAATGAGGCCAATTTTCTGTTTTCAATAAAGGTTGACCCTGTTTGTCCCTCAACTTGGACCCAAATTTTAAGTTTGGCCCCTCTGTGATTGAGTTCGACACCCCTGCTTTAAATCCTATAAAAAAAAAGTCAAATTTCTTATATTACATTGATGTTTCTTCACATTAATTTGATCTAATTCTGTGAAAGGCAAATTTTGTGCCACCTGCTAACTTAATAATTCTCTTGAAAACATTGTCATTGGGGCGAAAACTGCACCGTTGTATTTGCACTTCATACCCAGGGATTTCATCATCAAATCTCAGGCCATCTGGGAATGATCGCTGCCAAATTAAAATGAATATGTAACCAGTCGGAACGCCAATCCATAAGCCTTCACGGAGCATGCTTTAATATCTGCCTCGGTGCAGATGGCTTTTTTTTTTTTTTTTANTTTTTTTTTTTTTTTTTAATAGAACAAGGTGGTTTTAATATTTGAAGATTCAGCGAGAAACATAATTTTTCTTTCCTCACTGCGGATTAAATGTTGACAGCTCACTAGTTCTTTTCATGTGGGATTTAAGTTAAATCCAGAGGGTTTTTCCAATATAGGTTGCTTTGAATGTACGAATTCAGACAAAAAGCTGTCTACTGGTTTCATATGGAGGGAGAGCGCGAGACAAAGAACGAGATTGTGGGAAAATGCATGAGATTGAGACAGACAGCAGGAGAGATGAGTTTCTGGATAACATTCAGCTTATTCACCCAAGTATGTAATCAAATTGGGACTTATGAAAAAATAAGAACAGTATGGCTAATACCTATGAGTTGCTTTAATCTCAGTGAACATGTTTGGTCCGTGAACTCATTTAATGGCGTCTTACGCTGTCATGTTGCGTTTCTCATCTGAACTCTGTGCTGCTGCACCTCTGGATGTGGGTGCACAGAATACAGGTTGGAAGATTAGATAGTGTATGTCTGCATGCATAAAATCTCTAAGTAATTTTGTCTACAATTTACTCTGATGACCTTTATTTTCTTAAAATGAGTGAAAACGTGCCAGTAAAGTAAGATTCTTTCACCTTGCGGTTAGAGGTTTGAGGTTTTTCTTGATTCAGGTATCATTTGTCTTGATTCTAGTGCAGCATTCTGCTTTGTGCTTTTTTTTTTTTTTTTTTTTTTTTTTTGAGGCAAGATTTAATTTGACAAGAAGTTGAAATTTCAGCACAAATTATTTAATACTCTTAGTACTCAATACCAGAAAAAGTCACTTGTGTCTGTAATATGGCTGCTTCTGTATCCATCAGTCAGTATGCTTACGTGTACACTAACACTGTAATTTTTGTCTGCATGATTAGAGCAAAAATACAAAGTAATCCAAATAAACTGATCGAATTAATAGGATCTGTCAATTGTTGAAAAGGTGACTTGTTGCGTAATCGACTTACAAGACGAAGCACATCAGGTGCGCAAGTTGCTCACGCTGACTGTAAGAGGACGGATTATTTACGTTTGAATAATGGATTTACAATTACGTTATATAGATCTTTTACTTGGAGAAAACCAATGTGAATTTTCTGACTTTCAGTCTGATGAAAAATTGATTTATTGCCTTCATTCGGCTAGAATCTATATATTCACGTGTGCTTAAGCAGCTAGTCAAGACACGCTTTTCCCATTTCTCCCTGGAAAAAGCGTGGGTACATGTGCCATCTCAGCCCTGCCTCTGCTTGTTTGTGCATTCATATGCATGCCTGTTTGGAGGCAGACAGCCTCGGTCTGACCTGAGCGTTACCTGAGGAGTGCGCTGCGTCATATTTTAGCTCCTTTGTCTTTGACAGATGGCTTGGCTCTAAAAGCCTCTGTCCATGGTGCTGAAGGCTGGCCTGATGTATGAGTGCTCGGCTCGGCTTGATAAATCTACCATGTCACTCCGCCTCTGACAACCATTCATCACGCTCGGCTTTCTCATGTGAAATGTTCTGTGTGCTGGATGCTTCAATAAGACAAATAAAATGTGAGTCTAAAGCTTTTTGCTCTATCTCACCCTGCACGACTTTCCTATACTGTATTTTATCTCTGTGTTATAGGGATGTTGTGTCCCTGTCTAAGCAGCAGCTCGAGCTGTAGCACAGTGACTTTGTGTGACTATATTAAGACCAGCTGAAGGACGAACGTGTTCTTAATGAGGCGACTAATGACTTCTGTTCTTTTGTTGTTAGTTTTTCTTCTTCTCAGGGTTAGGACAATCATTCAACCATTTAAGTGAAGTCTCTTGACTCTTCTCCCATGCCATTACTCAAAATACCAGTTTTTTTTCCATTACCACTTGGTCACTAGCAGTGTTTTGTATACAGAATTTACAGTTGAAAGATTGTATATTAAAAGGAATTACACATTTCACATTACTCTTTTGTGGAATATAAGCAGAAATATAAATAATGTAATAACTGTGCATTTTGCTTTGAAAAAATATTACATTTTGATGAGAAAAAGAGAAAGTAGTCAACTGATTGTAAAAGAAACAATGACATTTATTTTTTTCTTAGCACTTTTCTTAATTAGTCTGTTGTGCCCATTGATCACATATAGTACAGTTAATATAAAAATGGCTTTTTAACTTTACACCCAAAGCAACAATGCAATGTTTCCTTAAAATATGTATGCTAAAAATATTGAGAAAGTATTTTCACTAAAAGTACTGGAGGATAGCGTGTGATTCTGCAGGGATGACATGGCCATGTTTTGCTGTGGTTGTGACATTTCTTCATTATCTTCTCAGTTTACTTCATGGAGTTCTTGTTGTAGGCACTTACCAGGGCATAACAGACCACTTTCCGTCCTTCATATGGAGATAGCACATTTTAACAACCTCTTATTTTTGTGTTTTGTCCAACATATCCCCATTTTCCCAGCCGCCGCCGCTGCAATGAGAACTACACAGCATAAACAACCATTTGGCAAATGTCCTCTCTAGATACCCATTTGTAGCTGAATTTCATTAAGTATTGTAAGTGACACTGTAATCAAAAGTAGTCTGCTCCTTGCCTTAATTTAAAATCCATTTAAACTGTTCAGATACAGAGGATTTGTCATTACATCAACATAATAGAACATATAACAATATTTCCATCAAAAATCAAGAATCAAATTTAAATAGAAAAAGGGGGGTATATTTCATCAAAAGGCTTACACCATAGTCACTGTTATTTGTCTACTCTACGAAATCTCCTTTCCCTTTATAGACAGGTGTTATTACTGTATCTCTAACTCGTCTATGGATGGACAAAGCACAGACGGTATTGCTTGGGACCACACGGACAGTTCCACGACTCTGAACACATTTAACAGTCAATTACAACAGAGTTGACTATCATCATCTTCACCTTCTTTACTCTTCCTCCATTTCTGTATGAATGGTACTGAAATATATCTTTTTGCAGTAAATGCCCCTTCCTCTTGATGTTAGCTTGGTTTGATGTAACGGTTACAAAGCCACCACTTCAGCTAGTGTTGAAACTGGGAAAGTGTAATGTATTTTAAACTGTTCGATCCCAGCCCAGGAATAGTTCTGCCTGTGTATCTGAGCTAGACCGAAGGGGTTGCCGTTGAAGCAATACTACAGGTTTGTCCCAGCCGTACCCCTTGGCCTTGTCCATTCATTGTAGTTGGTATGTGGTGCTCTACAGAACTGCGCTTCTTAAAAGGAATTGTCAGATACATTTATGACTGTGGCTTTCACTTCCACTCCGCTTGGCAGTCCCTTACCCAAGAACCACAGCTTTGTAAAGAAAGGAGAGTGCGTACTGGGATCCTCCACTGGTGTCAGCAAAGCTTTGGAGCCACATTTCCTTAAATCCCCATAAAGGTGGTGGTTCCTCAGAGACACGTAAGTAAGCAGGCAGGCCACTGAAATCACAGCCAGGAGCACACCAAAGACTGTGATTACAGCTGCATCCCATTTTTCTGTGTCCTTGGCTGCCAGCTCTAATCCCTTAGTGGTGACATTGACACATCTGGTGTCGTGCTTGTAGTGGATGCTGCGGACATCCACACACACTTTGTACTGAGTGGCTGGGCTGAGATGGGTGAGGTTGTAGACTTGGACGTCAGAGGGGACCCGAGCTGTAAATGCCATTGTAGGATGATTACCATCTGACAGGGTGTACCATTTAACATTTGGAGCCAGGCTGCCAGGGCCAGACTTCCAGGAAACCAGGACAGAGTTGGTCCCTACTGAACCAATTTTGACATTCAGAGACCCATTTGCAGGTTGGGGAAAAAATCCATTCACTTCGACTGAAACAGACTTAAGATCAGCTCCAACCAAATTGTGGGCAACGCAAGTATAAAGCCCAGCTTCATTTTCTGTTATATCATAGATGTCAAAGGTTCCCTCTGGGTGCATGTAGAACTTGTCAGACACGATGTTAGGCAGAACCCTGGTGCCAGATGGGGTGATCCAGTAGATATCTGGCTCTGGTTCTGCAAAGGCCCTGCAATGGAGTGACACTGAGTTCCCATTGTGTGCTTTAATATGCCCAGGCATGCTTTCGGGAGAGATGAGTGGCAGACATATCTCCATCATCTCTCTGAAGTGCACCTGTCGGACATGCTGGCCCTCGTACTCTGGAGGCTCCACACAGTATAGCGAGTCAGGCTCCATGAAACGGATGTTGGTCTTGTTCATGTTCATCCAACGGACAACGCAGTCACAGCGGATTGGGTTGCTGTGCATGCTAACCTCTCTGAGATTTGGAAGGGACTCGACAGTAATCCTGTGAAGTGCACTGAGTGCATTACCATTTAGCATTAGGGTCTCTAGTCGTGGCAGTTTGTAGAAAGCATTAGGATGGATGTAGGAGAGTTTAGGATTGTTGGTGGCTTCTATTTTGGTCAGCTCAGGGAGGTTATTGAGGGCAAAGCTGTCGATGGAAATGAGCTCTGGCATGCTATTAATCCCCAGCTCTTTCAGATGCAGCATATCCACAAAGTCCCCTCTCTGTATCCTTGCAATGGGGTTTTTATTGAGATCTAAAAACTTAAGATTTTTTGCTTTTTTCAGGGCAGAATGAGGCACCTCCGGGAAGATATTATCATAGAAAGAGATGCTCTCTAAATTGTCAAGGCCTGTCAGTGCATCATCAGGTAGCTGAGACAGGTTCATTCTGGTAAGAACAAGACTCCGGAGGTTACTGAGAGGTTTGAAATTCATATCATCAATAGAAACAATTGGATTTTCACCGATCATAAGAATCTCAAGATTTGACATGGCTTCAAACCACTCTCTGTTAATGGCCTTCAGCTTGTTTGAATTGAGGTGTAGCCGGACAAGGTTGTGGAGACCCTGGAAAGCCAGTGGAGAAATGGAGGAGATTAGGTTGTGATTCATGTAGAGTTCCTGAAGGTTAGCCAATTCAGCCAGACATCTTTCAGGGAGCTCTCGCATCCAATTCTCCTCCATGTGAAGGGACAGCAGCTGAGAAAGTCGCCCCAGATGGATGTCGCTGATAGAGGATAAGTTGTTTTGCGATAAATCAATCTCTGTGATGTTGGCCAGGTAATCCAAGGTTTTGTCAATCTTGGCAATGTTGTTTGTTTGCAGCAGTAGCACCTGTGTGTCTGCTGGTAATTTTTCCGGCAGGCTAAAGAGTCCCAAGTCATTACAGTCAACTGTCTGTGCCTCCATGTATGCTGAACTGGGAGAAAACCAGGGTCTAATCTCACATACACAGACCTTAGGGCAATCAAGCCTCTCCTCAGTGGCCACAACAAAAGAGGCCATGGCCAAGCCAACAAAGAAACGATCCACAAATGACACGTCCTTCATATTGGACCGATTCCCTCCAGCAAGAAATTGGTCCTTGTAGATTAAGTGGTCTGAGCTGTTAACTTCACAAATAATGAATCATTTGTTGCAGTTGCTGAGGCGATTGACTCACCGCCCCTGCCACCACCACCACCAACAGCAGCAGGAGTCCCTAGGGTTTTTTTGTCTTGCTGTCTAGACGCCCTTGAATGTAATGACTAATCACTGTGTTGTCTGTTGGTGTCAGGGTTCAGGCCAAGGCTGCAGTTAGGCAAACCCAAGAAGGTGGGAGAGCAAAAAAATAAAATGAAACAATGGTTAAATAATAGACCTCACAGGACTTCTGTTCCGATTAAGCACTTTTAAATGTATCCGTGAAAAATCCACTCTCTCTCTTTAAAGATGGATGTCCTCATTGGTTGTTGTTAGTAGCTTCCAGAGTCCACAAGCCAGTCCATTACTACCTGTGGAAGACAAAGAAGAAGGAGAGAAATTGCATGAGTATTATGTGATAATGGGAAGTAGTCAGGGAATGTCATAAGAGAAGAATTTAGTCATATTGACATTTGTTATAGGCACATTGATGCATGTTGACATTTATACACCCTCCTTTCAAGACACAACACCATGGATTTATATGTGCTTGACCTTCTAAACCTCATTCTGGGGACATATCTGTGCCTCTATTATATGGCATTCAAGTCTCATGTCAGCAGTGGGAGTCTATTATGAGTTAAAGACAAGGCTTTATTAAGATTTTTAAATGGCAGACATCCTAGGGCTTAAGCATTAGCCTAAGGGCAAGCTGCATCAAGACACAGGAATATGTCCATCACTACAGCATGTAAATGAACTTTGAATAAAGAACAGGACTTACAAACTAAACGTGATCACCAGATGTGGTTTGCACTTGTTTGTTAGAAGACACAACCAAACAAGTCACAAAGATAAAACCTCATGAATGCATCAACAATTCATTTTTGTAAAATCAGCAAATCTGCACCTTATTAGCTTTGGAATTTACATAATACATGTTGTTCATATGTTAAAACAACCACACATATTCATACTTGCCAAAGGGTTAAAAAACATAATTAGTGGTATTTAATACAGTATGAGACACCCATATTGATAAATCCCGTTTGTTCACAACTCAGAAATGATTTGTGAATATGAACAATAATGTCCTGAAGCCAAAAAGAGACAATCATAATACTTACCTGTAATATTCTGACATTATATTTTACATTTTTCTTTAAAATGTTACACAGGCATAAAAAAAGATGATACCTGGTCTAAAGGACAGAAAGCAAAAGGTTAAAACTTAAAAGTAATTATTTTACTCTGTAAGAGTTACTAGGCAACTTGAGATTTTGGCTTTCTAAACACATATTTGCAGAAATGTGCTTTAGAGATACCTAATGATGAGCCTAAGGTTATTTTCTTTTCCCTAAAAATGTATTTTGGGGCATCATTTCTCAATTTCAGGAGCTACTCAATTCATGGTTAATTAAAAGCCAGAATTTGCACATGATAGTATGCAGAGTGATTTTTCTGAGCATTGCATGAACGTTTTATAGTTCAGAGTTAATAGCTCTGCTGTTAAAATTAAGCACATTAGGAGTAAAAGTTCCAACAGACATTTCCTGGCAAGAAGGTACACCAAGAGAACAGGTTTTGTATTGTATCTTCTGAAATTACAGGAAAATTTAATTCCACTCTTTTTAGTGTTAGCAGCACTCTTTGTTACAGTAATGAATCTTGATTGAATTAATAAAAAAAAAAAAAAAAAAANAAAAAAAAAAAAAAAAAAAAGAAATTGCAGCCCCTTGCATGTAAATCAGACATCTAATTTTCTGAATAAAGCGTCTCTTTTGCCTTCACTGTATTAGAAACCGTTTTGCGGATGTCAAAAATGCAGTGGCCATTTTGAGCTGTGCATTGAATTGTGTGATGTTTTGAGTGCTGTTGTGTCAGGGAAACAATGACAGAGATAGTCTGGTAGGTGGTGAAATGAGCATTAAAACAATCCAAGAAGAAACAGAAGAAGGAACCAATGATAGAGACATTTGACAGAGCTCTTGAGACATGGAAAGTGAAAGTGAAACATTTGAAGCAGGTTTTTTTTTTTTTTTTTTTNTTTTTTTTTTTTTTTTTTTAATCGCTATAAAGTTCCCTGTTGGTGATCAACAAAAACACATCCTCCATCCGTACAGAGCGTCTGACTCGCTGACTCGATCAGTAACGGCTTATCAGTCTGTACATTTACATGCACGCTACATTCCCATTATCTGTCTCTTCTCCATTAAGGCAATAATATGAGTGAGATATATACATGGATGGAATTCATAGAATTATGTGGTTTGCTGAATATACATGATAATCGGAGTATATGGAGGGCCCGACAGGTGAGAAAATGTAGGTGGATGGTTACAAACACATAATCTAGGTCTATTACTCCGATTTATGCCAACTTCAGTCTAATTAAGATATTGAAAAAATTGACTTATTGCCTTAATCTGAGCATAATGGAAGTTTTTAAACATTCTGAGTGACAGGAACTCATACCTAGGTGAGGCTAACACATTCTGAGATGAATGTAAACAAAATGCTTTGATGGATTAAGATATTTAAAAATATTAGAAACTTTCAAATGCAAAGAGAAACATCTGATATGTTGTGTGTATTTCTCCCATCTGGACACGTATTTTCATCAGGCGATCACAGAAGAGAAGCGATACTTTTGCTGCTGTAACAGGAGCCTGTTATCACACATTAACATGTCTATTTGACTTAAATACACATCAGTCTGATATATACAGTATGTCCTCCATTTTTGTTTACAGAGAGCATTCGTCTTATTGATCGCTTACATCATTCATATGTGGATAAAACAGAACATTACATAGGAATCAGAATGGCGAGGAAATTCCGATCTGCGTATTTAGCGTATTTAGATAGCAGTTGCATTGGTGGATATCCGATACGTATCCGATCCAAGTCTTGAGCATCAAAACTTGGAGTGTAAATCCAGCCTACCAAGCATCTTAACTTCATTCTTAACTTTCAATTTGTAGAAAATCAACAACAAACACAAGCTGAAAAGTCACAACGGACAGTGCTTCTACCACTTGATGCACACAAACAATCCCATTATGCATTGCGCGACTCCAAGATGGCGGTATCCATGTCACAGCTTATTACTGCTTCCCTACTGTATCATGCTATGGTGGAATCTCAACATTTTGCGGGTATCATGTAATTTGTCATATATTGTCTTTGGCTGAACAGATGGGTTTGATGGGTGCTTGTGATATTTGGGGCATAAGAGTATTACCGTATCATGGGATAGTCAGGAGAAACAGAGGATGAAATGGAAAGAATCAAGAGAAAAAGTGTGACGGAATCTAGGAAGTGAGAACAAGAAAAGAGGAATGGTTTCATTTCATCACCCTCAGTGTTTCCACCTCAGTGGCCACAGGAGGAGATGTGGGAAAAAAATTGTGATAAAATGCAGCAGAAACACTGCATTTGGCCCTGCTGGTAAGACCAGGCCAAGAGTTAATTCCTCAGGCCTCTGTTCTCACATTGGCTCGAATCTGGTTTGGAAAGAGGGATTCAGGGAGGGGGGAGAGAGGCAGATGTGGAGCTGGTGAAAGACAGTGAGATGGGAAAAGAGAGAGAAAGGGAGATGGAGAGGGAGAGAGAGAGAGGTATTATTTTTCAAAAGCACCTGGCACTTTAATAAGCTGCAACACCCAGAGCATTCTGATAAACAGGGTTTAGCTTCTCTCCCTCAGCACTGCCTCTTCATTGTAGGCCACGCAGTTGATCCGCACCCTGGAAAGCCAGACCAGAATATGTAATGCTGCCTATAGCATTTGGCTTTCAGCTCGCTCGCTCTTGTTTTCTCTTTAGTAACCACAATTACCAATGCTGTAATATGGTCCAGTTAATTGTTATTACGGCTCTTTACTGCAGGTTTGGGTCTCTCGGGAATCTAACAGGGTGTACTGATATTTGTTCTGTCGATGATGTTAATTTGTCACTAGGGGACATTATCAGGCTATGGCTTCCATTTTGTGATCAATATTTCCTATTGGATGCTATGCAGCAGTCAAAGAAATGATGCCTTTGAATAGGCAGTGTTTGCGTGGAATAAGAAATAGTGCTGCCCTGTTTTCACAGTGCATTAAATCAGTTTTCACTTCATACATTTTGGCAAGGACTTCAGTTTAATGATGGATTCAAAGTGGACACGACAGATGAGTTACAAAAGACAGAAAGTGAGAGATTGGGAAAATAATTCATTACTCTCTTTAATATTAATTTTTGCTTGCCGACATGATTTAGGATTGTGTTAGGATGCTTTAGAGGATAGTATTTGCCAGTAAACATATCTCCCTGCTATTCCTGAGGGTAAAATTCTTTGATGATATCCAAAATTAGAGTCATGAAAATATAGAATTTATATCTGATGTTGTGAACCTTCCAAGTATTTCCAGTGCATTAACAATTCAAAAACGACAGTCTGCAGATTATAGTCACTTCCAGTATTTCCATTAAAACAGCCTTTCTAGAATCATCATGACTAATATTGCATTATTATTTTAATAATAAAAGATAACTAACCATAATATCATACTGGTAAATCTCAGTATACGCAGTAAAACTGTTCAAAAAATTATGAGTTTTGCATCATCTTCTAATCAAATAATACCAGAATATTAAAATTGACTAACTCTTCATTATGCATTTTTTTCCATTATAGTCAATAATCCAACCATTTCATGGATGAAATATCTCTTCCAGTCAAGGGAGAAATTATACTTTAGCATAACGCTCTAGCAATGAGAATGTCTGCCGTTAATAATACGGCTGTAACTTTAGCAGGAAACACGACTACTATGTTTAAAAAAGAAGATTTATTATCAAATTGGCAGGCATTATTAATGCTGCACTCTACTACACAGACACTGAGAACAAGATGACATTAAGTATAGCATGCTGCATGGTGCATGTTGCAGATAAAGCCATGTAAGTCAGGTTGCCTGATCATGTATTACGTCTCCTGGATGTCAATAAAGATATTTAAACAGCTGTTAAAAAACATCGTGGGATAGGTGAAAGGAAAAGAGGACCCTGAATTAGAGGTGAAATCTGGTGTGGTAATGTGTCTTGATGTGGCAAATGTTCTCAGTCTTCAGGCCTGTTTGTCGCCTAAGCAAAATAGCATTGAGTCAGTGAGTTAGTTACCTAATAAAACAGTTTGAAAGAAAAACAATTGTGGCAGGACGGATGTGTAGTACAGTTAAGAAAATGTTTATAGAATGCATGTTTTCCCGTGAGAAAAGTGTAAATGGCAGGTCGAACATTCTCAAGCGCTCAATATACCGAATAACGATCTTAACGCAACAGAAAAACTGAAATGCCATCAACAATAGAGCCTCCATTTAAAACAATCTGCTGTTTGTCTGAGGATATTCCATGACACTCTACTGCACCATACTTTTTCTTCTACATCATGTTAAGTGAGCTATCCCAATTATCCATAAGCAGATGAACGAGTAAATTGGTGTTGTACGATTGCATTATGCGAAGCTCACTGAAGAGCAACGGGGCTTTGCACTGTGACTGCTGTGACCACAGAGTCCACACCACTTGTACTAACCCATTAATAAGAGATCCGGTCAAGCTACCCACCCGCGACACTCCCCACCCAACTACTGCTACAGTGTAGAGCTAATTTCCCACAATGCACCGTTGAGTTGCCAGTAATTGAGGTGTGGTGAGAGGGAGGAGGGAGGATGAGAGATCTGGAGAACAAAATGACCTGCTAGAGGAGGAACTTGTCATTGCATCAGTGCTGGTGTATTAACCTCTTGTGACCCTGAGATTGTTTTCATCACAGACAGTACAAACCTTGGAAAAAGTGTGAAACAGAAGAATTAAAGCTACAACCCAGTCAAACATTAGGAGAAAGCAAGCAATTCCAAGCATGGACTACAATGGAGAAAACGATAGTGTATTAAGTAGCAATAACTTGCATTTGGCAATGTAATCGTTGGACAGAGAAAAATGTGGTTAATATTGCCAGGGCAAATAGAATTTAAAGATGGATGCCTCTAATCTGTGCCTGGAAAAGCCTTGAGTAGAGAGATACATAATCAACTCCTGGTAATACTGTATAACCCAGAGGGCTTGAAATGAGATCTCCTGTAACCTAATGTCCAACTGCACCAACACATTAAGCCTAAGCTTTGACACACACTCCGAGAGCCAGTGGAGCTCTTTTATAGGTCAGGATGAGGTGTTCACTCATGGAGCTAACACGCGTTCCCAAGTGTCAGGGGTTGGGGAGGGTTGTTGATGGTGGGGCGATCATTCAAGCCACGGTCTTCAAAGCAAGTGAATTACAGTAGCAGCCTGACAGTCTCGCCCATGGGCTTTTCACTCTTACCAGTGTTAATCCAAGCTGTGAACATTACAATCTTAGGTATCCAACTTGTTTCGGGACTGCATTAACAGTGTGAAAAACAGCCAGGTTTGTTTACTCCTCAGTAAAAAAAAAAAAAAAAAANGCACATTTCCATTCATTTGTTATTCCCTTCAGCTCATTATTATGCTCGTTGATATTATGATGGATTCAAAGGGGCGTTCTTAGCTTATTGTTGTGGAGGTGTCATTTCATCATCATTAAAAATTGGGAGCATCAATATCTGTATATTTATTGAACTTATTCAACTGAGATGCCATTCAGGTATGACTGTGTCATTGCATCACCATTAAGAACTAGCTTTAGCTCTCATTAGTCACAGATTTCACTTTTAACTAGCATGATACTTGGCATCATTGGACATATTGGAATGTCTCCTCATTAAAATGATGCATACTTAGGCCTAACTACTGTTGTAAGGTGAAAGTCTCCAAATTATAATGTGGCTGTTTTTCATTCTGCGACCTAAATTTTACCTGTGCAGAATAGATTTCACGCAATCAGACCTCATCTAGCAACAGTGCTAGGCTAATCATCATAAACCTGACTGGGGTTTAGGCTGTGTTTAAGCGGTTCACCCACTGTCAAGGTGAAATGCTTTTCCATTCGGATCTTGGCAACACCTCGCACTTACTTTCCCACCGGGCCACCTCCATTATACTAACGCTGTCTGTTCCAGACAGTAATGGCACAAATACAGTTTGATTAGAGACCAGTGAGATATGACCACTTTAAATTAATGAGTGTGCACAGCGGGGGCAGGAAGCTTTGGTCCTGGTTGCTCTGTGGCGCTAATTCAGGCAAGCACCATTCAAGCGGCCAAATAGCCGGGCAGAACTGTTTGTTTTATGCTGTTATGAAATGAATTGTAAATCTCGCCCGCTTTGGTTGGGGCTGAGCAGAGTGTGGACATGGAGATTATTGCTTTGTTGCAGGCCTGATGCTCATCATTGCCCCGTGCAGCAACAGGTTGACTAACAATTTATGTAAAAAAAAAAAAAAAAAANAAAAAAAAAAAAAAAAAAATACATTAGACAAAGCAAACATTTTTGTAGAAAACACGAAGGATAAAAAGTAACTTCGAGATCTGAGCCTTGGAATAAGTCTAGACATAGTTTTTTGTGGGGAACATATTGGCCTTCGGGGAGATGATTATGAGGCCTGCTCGGTTTAAGTGGTAACAAGGCAGTATTGCATCTGCTGAGAGGTAGACATTACACTCTCTGTGGTAAAACTGGGTGGAAGACATAAAGGTCAGACGTAAGTGGAAAGTAGGGCACAGCAGAATTGCCTCCTGTTTCAGGAGAATAGCCTGTGTATTGTAGAAATGGTTCACTGGGAATTTTGATCCACTGGTAATAAGCCTTACAAGGCTTTCGTCTTCAAGCCCTCCTTCCACCTGCTTGCTCTTTATCTTTCATTTTCTCACATTCTTTTTCTCATCGTATCAAGACCTCCACATCTCCTTTATAAAACCTGGTCTTTTTAATCCTGGTTTCTTACATTTTTCGCCACAGTTGAAACCCCCTGTGGGCGAACATCTCACCTCATGTTCCCTATTAGCATCGCAATCCTCCCAAGCTATTGGACTAGAGAGGAAGTTAGCGTTCCATTTTGTCTCCTTGCCGTTCCAGGTCCCTCTCTATCTTTGTCTTACTACCCCACTGCTCGTTTTGCTGTCAGTCTGTCTCACTACCTGTCACCCCCGCTGTGCCAATCTGGCTAAATGTCTATCTGCATACTTGTCTGACTCCTTTCTTGGTAGCTCCTAGTTCCCCATGTCTGAGTTTCAGCTGGCACATGCGGCTGAGATCTTTGTAAGCGTCTCAGTGGGTGGAAGCCTCTGGAAGGCTTTACTGTCCCTCCTTCTGCCCTTCACCTCATTGATTTACTATTACACTTTCTCCAAGGTAAGGGAGAGTCCATTAAAGGGAACCTTCTATGCAGTGTGTATGCATAATGAAGTTTCCAGTATGCATATATGCGTGTGTGTGCGTGTGAGAGAAGATAGAAACCTTTCCCCTTACATCTGCACTTGTACGGCCATGAATCAGTGGCAAGTCGACTGTTAATGTAAAATCAGTGTTCCAAATTAACCACAGGACCCCATCTCTGGTTTTTCAGCTCTTTTCTGGACGAGACGTGCCCTTGGGCTGAGTGAGGCAGAACACACATGCCGCACTATCGAGCACTAGCACTCAAGCATGCACACACACATGCATACAGATACGTAGATGCATACATGCATTTGCAAGCATGAACACACATGCAATTTAGTCAACAGTGTCCTCGCTGAGGAGGGGAAAAAAAACAACATGTTCTTACTCATTCTCATAACGCATGCATAAAGCAACCCACATCATCTTTGGAAAAAACAAAACACAGCTAGTTCCCCTTGTCTAATTCACATAGTGCTGCATCTATTAAAATGAAGCCCAGGTATCCAGCTTAAGGCTGCCGCTGATAAGGTCAAAGGCGTAGCGAACATTCCTACAGTCATTTCTCCCCCCAACATAATCGCACTCACTCTGACAAAAATCTGCATAATGTTCCATGTATAGCTGCTAGCCAGAATGAAAGAAGGAGGTGTGAGGAGGAGACAGGCAGGGGAATGGAGCCAGCGGCATATCCCTCAAAGTCAGAGCCAAATTGAATCTGCAGGTGCAAATGTGGCATGTGTGCTGCCTCTAAGATGTGCAGCTATCTATATTTATATGAATAATATATGGCTGGTCAAAGGGCCACAAGCCTGCAGGGAATAAGTTCCTACGGTAGACAGAATCAATCATTATATGCCACTGAAATGCATTTATCGCCAGCTTGGACCTCTTTATTGTGATTTCATGGGTTTGATGTGGGCTTTCTCTTTCTTTTTTCATCTTCTCCTCCTGTTCCTCTTCTAAACCGATGAATAGATATGGCACTTTCAAATGCCATGATGGCTGTCTCTCCAGTGAAGGCTGATTTTTGAGACAATATTTGCTTTGCGTATATATATATATATATATGTGCATATTTGCATATTTGTGTGTATATACATTTCAGTGATGCATGCTCAGTGTCAATCACTGTGTGTGTATGCCTGTACATTGCATGCATGCATATGCATCAATCGCCGCAGCTTCATCAATACAAGATCACGTTGATCTCGTATTTGGTCTCATGGTAATGCATCACTCATTCATCAAGCTTTTCATTAGCGTGCTCATGTGCTACATGTATCAGTATGAATATGGAACAGATGGACAGCACAGCAGTGGCCCTTAGATGTCCTCCTCCCATCTCTGCTCATGTTTGGAATTGCAATATGGGTGCATGTTCCTACTATGCCCTACGATATCAATCTGCATCTGAAGCTTTGGTGAAAAATACTCATCCTTCACAATTATCTGTCATAGAATATATATGTGTGTATATATATATCTATATATATCTATATCTATCTATATATATCTATATATAGATAGATATAGATATATNTTTTTTTTTTTTTTGCGTACACCTATTGCATCTTTTGTGGCCACAGCACACTCCTCAGCATCCTTACTCTCAGTGTAGGTTGTTCTACTGTAGATGTGATGGGCTCAGTTTCTCAAACAAAAAAATATGAATTTTGTCACGGGATACAAGAGAAGCAGGAAGTCATGCAGTGAACCTTGAACTCTGAAGTGCCATGGATGCTGCCACCAAACTGTTTTGATCCTGAGGTTTTGTGTTCTTTCTTTCTTTCTTTCTTTCTTTCTTTCTTTCTTTCTTTCTTTNTTTTGATCCTGAGGTTTTGTGTTCTTTCTTTCTTTCTTTCTTTCTTTCTTTCTTTCTTTCTTTCTTTCTTTCTTTCTTTTCTCTCATTTCAGTGGTACATTTTTAGGTACAACACTGTACATCCTCCAGAACCAAAACACGCACGCTGTTGCCGTTGCCCCTTTCTTTTGCCCTCTGTGCTCATTCCATTTTAATGGCTGCCTGTGTTTGTTTGGGAACAGGATGCTATCACGGAGCCCATGCTTGAATGCGCAGGCTCATCCCCTGTAGCTGTTTTGCGGAATATGTTTACATGCATTTCATTTAGGGAGCTGCAAAAGATCCCAGAGCATCTTGTTACAAGCTTTACAGGAAAACAGAAAAATCTGACTTCAATTTGGTTTCGATAGTCGGCTTCCTGAAAATCGCTTTGACACTGAACCAAGAGACACCCACACATCTTTTTTTCACCTCTCAGGAGCTGGTTGCCCTCTTCCTATAGTCAAATGAATATGGAACACCCACACCGTGCTGCCTATCACGCTTTCCAAGCCTCCACAAGGCCACTGCAGGCACAATACCGTTTCCACCGCCCCGCTCCTTAGCATTTCACACACAGATCAATAGGCAATTCACAAAGCCACTCACTTTAAGCATATGAGTTGTTGTGAACATGTAATATTGATTTGTTTTGAACAAATGTTCCCAAATTAATGAAGCAACCCATTACTGCTTTGCTTTACTGTTTTTATCACCATGTGACTACACACAATGTGCCTACTGAGGCCTCCATACATATTACACACTATATGTCCTTTCATAACCATATAAGACCACATTGATTCTTTTCTGTGTAAAGCACTTTGTTACTGTTCTCAAGGATCATTTGTGAACAAAAAAAAAAAAAACAAAAAAAAACTTGCAGATGAATTATCATCAACATATTTGGTTTCATCAGCAGTTAATCATCCAATTGTAACTGGGAACAATTTTCTTGTATGGGCTGGTTCTGGCACGGCATCTTATGGGAATCTGATGAGGGAGTGATGTCTGTCATGTGGCGTGTGACCATATTTCATACTGAACAGCTGCTTTGGGTGAGTCATTCGCAGGCCTCACTCAGGATTATGTGAAAGTGCCAAATCTGCTGTATCAATCAGCATCCCAAGAAACGGGCACAAACACACACACACACAATATGTCTACACACACACACACACACACACACACACACACACACAAAGACTTACAGAGTCCAACAGTCAGAGCCCATTCTATGTTTAATCTGCCTTTGAAATATTTACCAATTCATCTGTTGGGTGACACACATTTTGGAGGGGGGGGGGNGGGGGGGGGGGGGCAGAGATGGTAGAAAGATGCCCCAATGCAGTTGAGGGATTAGTGACTACCTTCCATCTCTCTAACCAGATCCCAGCATGTGTGAGTGGACGGGCAGAACCGGCTGACATGCTAAGTGAAGATGCTGAACGTGCTCAAAGATGCGTCAGTGGACGTTAATTGCGCACAAAGCCTCAGATACAACGTGCAAATACACCGGCGGTGCAAATAAAGCAGATATTCTGTTTCTGTGCAGCGCCGGAGTGTGTGTGTGCGAGTGTGGCATTACGCAATGTTCCAGAAACAAAGATTTAAACATCCGTGTTGCAACAGGACGATTCAATGGCAAAGAGAGTGAGGTGGTCGGAGTTCGTGTGTGTGCGCGCGCGCGTGTGATGCTGCGTGTCCACCATTCTGTGGATTTCTCTGAGACGTGTCTGGTGTGTGTGTGTGTGTGTGTGCGCGCACACACACACACACACAACTAAACAGCGCTNGAGACGTGTCTGGTGTGTGTGTGTGTGTGTGTGCGCGCACACACACACACACAACTAAACAGCGCTAACTAAACAACGTCGTCTACACGAAACGCGCCCATCACCGTCTCCAATTTGTTGAATTAATTTGCGTTTTCGAACCCCAAAAAGCCTCCATCATAAATCCCGTCTGGTTAAGGCGCAGCCTGCGGAGTTACGCAAAAGCGCATCTCCGCGTCAAGTGAAGGTTCAAAGCCAGTCATCAGCATAATTATCCTAATACGTATCTCCATCATTCCTGCAGACACGCGTGAATGTTGGTGGGAATGGTTTCAATGGTTCTCTTACGTTATTTATTCGGAGAAATCATCCTTGAATCGCTGAAATCAGGCGTTTTCCATTTATACTTGGAAAATGCGTAACAGTCCGAAATGTACCACATGACATAAAATATTTCAATAGATTTAAAAAAAAAAAGAAAAAAAAAAGAAAACTTACCCGAATTCAGCATTATAGCCCACGAAACGGAATATGTTGTCTATATTCCCATCAGGTGCGCTGATCCAATGACGGGAGAGACCCAGCGCGCAACATAAAGCCAGTCAACAATGTGGATCTTCTTATTTTTACGCAGTTGGTTAGAAATCAGTTCTGGGCTCTCCTCCTAAGCGAAACGCCAGCTTCTTCGTGATCGGAAAGACAAAAACGAAGTCCAAAAGCGGAGGAGTGCAGCTGGAGAGAGAGACTCATGCGTTCCCTGTGCCCTTCCTTTCCCTTCTTCTCAGCGGCTGTAAGGGCGCATCTCTCCCCTCGATCAAGTGTCAGGCGGACCACATTGATGCGCTGCCGTCTCCTCAGCAGTCATTAATATGAGAACAATCCCGGACTCTCCAGATAACAGCCAATAGCGTCAGAGAAGCAGACCGGCGGCTCGCAGCATCCGTCTTCTGATTGGCTGAGAGCAGCTGTCAGTCACATCCCAGAGCCTGTTCTGATCCACATCTCCTCTTAGAGGTGAAGCACGCTGTAAAAAATATCCATATGAACATTTAGTCCATAGTCTAAAGACTCACATCGACTGCAAAAATCACAAAAAGAGCTGAAGTAGTCTATTTTAATTTATTTTCAGCATTTGAAAATATTTTGCCAGAGGTAATAAAAGACAAGTTTCCTTTTCTTGTAGCATGATAATGTCACATGATTAAAAAAATGTTGGATCAAATTGATCTGCACTGTAAACAAGTGAGAGTTTAATTTCCTACAGTCAGGTGCCCCTAATCGATTAAGTCAGAGGACATCTCATTCTCACATCTCATGTTTTCTCTCCTTAGATTGGACCGAGTGCACGTCACCTCACACTAAAAGACCACAACAAAAATATCAGGCATATTTTATAATTACCTTACCATGCTTCTGACAGTTTAATTAGTACTGACAGTAATTTTGCCACCAAGATTCAAAGATTCATCCAGTAGATTTAATTTTCGCTTATTGCTTCATCTTCTGCAAAGGAACTAATTATATTGGTGTCAGACTAGCTACAAAACAATTTCCCACTCCATAACAATAAGTCATAATGGGAAAACGTACAGTAAGTAGTCATTTGTGAAATTCAACAAAGCTAAACACACACTTCTGACAGCAGTTCCTGTGAGTTATTGTGCTTAAGTGCCACCTAGATTGCAATCTCATGATAATGTAAGATAGTTTGAAATAGCAGCATTTCAGCTATGTAACATTTTGCTCAACCATTGTTGTGATTATTTTCCCATTTCATCAGGAAATTATAAAAAAAAAAAAAAAGGTTTTGTGGTATTTTAATTTACCGCCACTTTTTTGACAGGTATGCTAATTAATCACACAATACACTGCTGATGCTATTCTGCTGCTCATGTGCTGCTGGGGTCGAAGTTAAATGAAATGCCTGGCCAGCAGCTGCCACTTTAGAGAGTGCAAGTATATTTAAGGAGGACATTTTTTGCAGCGAGGGGGAATGAGGAAGAAGGCACAGGCAGGAGAGAGAGAAAATGGATATCTGTACCTATTAGCTCCAGAGCTCCCCACTCAGATCCCAGGAGGATTTCTAACACAATGTTCTACAAACTGATGTTCCTGGAGGTTGGGCAGGGTTATCCACAGCCTCTGAGACAGAGACATACCTCATCTGTCAGCCGAGAGGGTTCTGATTGAGAGTCTTTAGTACAGAAGAGACTTCTAACATCACCCCTTGTGGGATTTCACTGGGTCTATGCGTTATAAAACCTTTTGGATCCCACGCCACTCTAAACATGTAAGATGCACCAGTTTCTCTTTCATCAAAATACTGAATATCTTAACATCCACTGTACACTTCCTGTAATGAAGCCTGCATGAGTAAAATGTTCTTAAAGCAGGATTTGTGGTACATTTACAGTACCTTGCTGGAAGGTTCCAGTTTGTAATGGCAATAGAAAGCAGTCTAATTTCACTTAAATTACACTAAATAATCTATTTCAATAGTTTACTTATAACTGAATGACCTCTATGAATAAATATAATACCAAGGGACTATTTAGACTGTTTTCTTTCATTTCTGTAATTGGATGCAGCTTATTTTGCCATGCCCCAGGTGTTGCTTGCTCCACTTAAGTAATTATGCAATTTTTCAAACACTTGCCATATTTTTCTGCTTGTGTTTATTTATTTATTTGCATTTTAGGAATAGCGTGTCACGTTTTGTGTGTTTGCGTATTTTTAACCCGAACCCGATCTACAGCAGTGCTTGCTATCATTAGGACTGGAAAAGTGTGACAGATGATAGCCAAGAGAGGTAGGATAGTTAAGTTCGAAGGGGTCAAGCTGCCATAAGGCCACATTGTAATTACCAAAACACCTCCATCATTATGATGCCGTCTGAAATGGTCATGTCAGTCATTTTTAAAGACTATACTTTCCTGCAATAATAAAAAAAAAAAAAATTACAGTAATTGCCNGTCAGTCATTTTTAAAGACTATACTTTCCTGCAATAATAAAAAAAAAAAAAATTACAGTAATTGCCTTCAGGTTTTCGTTGTTCCTCATTTGTTTTTGAACTCTTTGACCCCAATTAAATAATTATCACAGCCCTGTCTCCACACCGATCATTAACAAAACGTCAAAAGAAGATTTGTTTAGGAAGTTTTGTTCATTTATTGGCTTTAAAAATGTTTGAAATAGCTTGTAGCCTCCATTCAGGGAGCTTATGACCATGAATCATCTATTATGTCATTGTTATGGGCTATGTTGATGATGATGATGATTATTGTTGTTATTATGTGCCAAAGCTATGAGATGCGTGAAGGTTTTTCCAACAACCAGTAACAGCATCTCATTTGATTTGGTTCATAAAATTACAGATTTCTTTTGCTAGCGATTACTTAACGGACATTTTCCTAGAAATATGTATCCTGTCAGAATAGAGCCTAAGACAGGCACTGAAGTTCCAGCTGATTGAAAGTACAAGATCCAAGCCATCAACTCAAATAATTTACCTGTCATCAGATTTCCAGCCGGTATAGAAATTTGGCAAAGAGAACAGCTGATATCAAGATTTGTATTAATTTCCGAGGATTTCCAATTAGGAAAAAATGAAATAAAATACCATTAAATTTAAAAAAAAACCAACTTGTTTACAGTCTTCTGCTAATTAATATTAAGCAATAATATTTCAACCTAACTATCTCACTGAAAAATTTTACGTTTGCCACTGTAAACACCTGGTATCAGGTCAGATCCTCCTGGGAAAAAGTCCTCACATGCAGGAAGCGATATGATTTGCATTTACAGGAGCAGCAGTTTGCTCGGAATACACATAGGAAAAACCGGACAGTTTGCCTCCGCAGCACTGAACAGACTGAGAAACAAAAGAAACAGCAACTCAGATTTCTTTAACAGAGAGAGAAAAAAATACAAGGAAAAAAGGTGCAGACTAAAGCAGAAAGTGACCCTCTTACAGCTGAAACTGGAGTGAACATAAGTATCATCTTTGTAAGATGAAAAGCACTCCAAGATGAGAGGAGACTGAGGAGTGATGCAGACGTAGCTTTTATTCTTCTGGACTGATTCTATTACCATTTATTATCTGTGGGGTAGACCATATAGGGTGTATATTTGTATATGGTTGTCATTTTCACTTTTATTCTCTCTACTGTATCATATTAACATGCTTTTGCAGTTTTTTTCCTCAGTACAGTCTGACAAGGTAATGAGGCTCCATGGTGATTTTTAAACCACACTTAGGTGGGGGTGGTAACTAAAACTATTTAACATGCAGACTCTGAATATGGTAAAAATACCCATCATCTGCATTTAACTTTAGTATTGCATTATCATAATACAATATTGCCATTGTGTTTATCCTGTGGGTTATAATTTTGTCTGCATCGTGCAATTTGTTTAACTCAGCTTGGATTTTTAACAGCTTTGTTTCTTTTTTCTGTCAGGGAAGATAAATGTATATGTAAGATAAGCTGCTATGCACACCTGGATGTGTTCTTAGATTCCAGGCTGGAATATATTGAGAGTACAGCTTCACTAGATGGACTGTCCTGCATTATATTATGACAAAGTGTAACCGTGATCAATATTATAATACCAAACATAGATAGAATGTGTAGCTCCTGAAGAAACCGCAGCCCATGTGATGCATTTGATTATCAGGAATCTGAACATATGCTGTGACTGGAACCCTGTGATTGTCTAAGTGTGAACGGGTGCCCGTGATTGGCCAATCCAAACCCCACCCTCACATAATTTAGCCTGATTGGCAGAGCCAGAGCATGTTCTCACCGAAATGAGGCCCGTAATTCATCGTGCCAGACCCCCATTACTGAACAGAGGCATGCGATTGGTCAAACCAGAGCCTGCTCTCATCGAAATGAGACCTGTGGTAGTCGAACCATACCACATTCTGTCTAGCCTGTGATTGACTGGCACTGAACAGAGGCCTGTGATTGGCTGAGCAAGATTACTAATAAGCAGTCAGAATAATCCAATTATTTTTCCAAAATGTGACTGCTAATAACAAATCCAAAACATACTTCACCTCTAAAGCAAACTTTCCGAGATGTTAGGAATAAATAGTGCAGTGATGACATTATACCTTGGTCTGATTCTGCTGCTTTACTTTCAGTACCTTGGAACCTCCATTGGTTGATCCTTGTGACTGCACACTTCATGAAGCCAGTCAGGCATGAAGTCAGTGTATCATAAAAACCTTCCAGCACTGGCAGAGCCGAGGAGGAGCCAGGATTTTCTCTTTCACAGACAAAAACAGGATATACCCTGCCATGAAAAATATGCATTGAATTTAATGCTATAAAACACTGTTTTGGAGAAGGGAGCCTCCTGTGAAAGGGCCTGAGGTGTTTACACTGTGAGTTATGTTCTCGTTCATTCTTGTTTATTACAGAGTTGGGGGAAATATTCCGAACGCGTTTCATTGTGACATTTTGTCATATGTTCCGCGGTGGGAGAAAAGGCCATGGAGGGCAGTAGAATTTATTGACTGAATTTCACAGTTATAAATGGGTCTTTTACAAGTGTCATAAAGAAAATGATCTGTTCTGTGCTGAGCCGGTAGAGATCTGTAAACTTGTTGTGTGTACTGCCAGCAGTCGTGACACTTGTATTGAATGAGGTTTCATTCAATCGACTATAACTTTACTTAAATAAGTGTATGGAATTCCAGATTAAGGTATTCAAAGCACTGAATAGTGTGTTGCATGCTGCATATTAATGAAAAGAATGCCATAGTGAGCATATAGAGTATAATGCATCTCGCAGCTTGAAGTTTAATCTCCTGAAGTCGGATGTGAACAGCCTACATTTAATAGTACAGAGCTACATTATGTTCAGTATTATTGTTTTATATGGTCTGTAGATCTGCAGATGAAGAATCATCCCTAGAGAGAAGCTATATATAAAGAATTACGCTGAAAAGTGTTATTCCAACAATTCAAATCCCACACAGAACAAGCCCCGGCATCTGTCCCTAGACCACATTGCAAAAATGGACTGTTTTAAACTCAAATCATTCTGTTATTGCATTAAAATGTAATCTCCTCCTCACTCACATTCCAGCAGCAGGTGCCCAATGTTCGTTGAGCTATAACATTTTTATTGAGAATGACCGCAAAGAAGAGGTGGGATGAGTTTTCAACTTGTGGGCGGATTTTAGCTCACAATTGCGCAGCTGCAAGGATTTTGTTTATACCCGGCTACTCATGACTGAGATCCGATTACAATGTAGATTAGATTGCATCTGAGCACTGCATTAGCATACATCTTTTTCTTATGTGGACACAGAAAATATAATGCAAGGTGCAAATGGTCTTCATCTAGTGTAGAGTTTAAAGTTTTACTTCTTGGAAACAACTTAACTCCAATTTGCCAGTGAGGTGAGAAAGTCTAAGTGAAAAATACCTGAGTAAAAGAGATCCCTGCATTTGTTTCCTGTTACAGTACATCACTAAAAGAATTTATAGAGCAGGCAGTTTGATTTACACACAACGTAAACTGTGTGCTCTCACATCAGTGGGAAATTTTGTTTTAACAAAAACACGACTTGAAGACTTTAATACAAGACCGAGTATTGATCAGATTGTGGTTTTGTTGTGTAAGTGTAGAATAATGAGTGAATACCTCTGTGTAAGTGTATAGGCTGTATATTGTCAGCAGAGGCTCTGACAAATGACTTTCCTACAATCTAAAAACTTACATCTGTTTTCAGCTCACCAATCATAATTTTCAAGTTTGGAAATTATTAGTAAACACAGTCATTGTTACCTGTTACCTGTTAATTTGCCAAAAATAGCTTGAGCAGTTTTGTACCATCTTGTATTTTTTGTTAAAGGACCATTTTGCATGTTTGAGCCTAATATATTCAATTTTCATACATGTAACGTTACTGACAATCATTTCCCAAAGCATACTACCGGAATGGTGAATTAAAAATGTTTTTCCTACCTTCCAGACTGCCATTGGTTTCAACTCATTCTGGTACACTATTCATGGGCTAGGTAATCCATTACCACAAACAACACGTGTATTCAGGATTTTTTTTTCCCAAGATTTCTTAATTTTAGTGTTTTAAGTGCAATAAAAAGCGCAAAGTGACTTTATGTCTCCACTGGGGAATATAGTCCCAAAAGAAGACCTGTGTTTATCAAAAAATTTAAATGACCATGACTTCATAAGGCTGTGTAACTATTAGCAGGCGAAACATGGATTTTTAAGGTGGGTGTATCACTTGAATATTTGATTTTGAAAGATTAAGAGATTTTGCAAAATATCAGGAAAGCTGTAATACAGTTTTATCCTTTGGGAAATGATTGTCAGTAATGTAGCATGTATGAAAATTGAATATATTAGCCTCAAACATGCAAAATGGGTGGTATGGTCCTTTAATGAGGTTCGCGTTTTTGTTGGTACCGTTCTTTACTGTTCCACCTGGTGGCTATTGCTAGTCACGCTCAACATGCAGGTTGTTTCTGAGATTTGATTGCAGCAAATATATGCTTAGCATCCATCGAATCCCTCATATCCAATGGCTGATGGCCGAAGCTTGATCAGAGTTTATCGTTATCCTCCTGAATTTGTAAGGTTTGTTTTATGGACATCATTCTTATCTCTGTTTTAAAATCTGCTTCTTGCTAATCACACCCACCATGATAGCATCAATTCTTAGCCCTCATGAGAGCTTCTTTAAATAAGAGTTCACACTGACAGTGCGCATTTGAGTTTGCAGCAGAGAGAACACACACAGAAATGATTAACCTGAAAGTCAGCAGACAGCAAAACTCAGGTCTTCAAATTCTCATTATGCTTTTTCATCTTTTCCTCCATCTCTTTTCTGTATCATGCTGTCTGTTTGAATTAAACCTACTGCCCTTTATAAAGATATCAGAGTATTTTCACTTCAGTGATTATACTAATGAGAGAGATGATTTTGAGATCTTCCTATAATGACCCCGAATGAGTAAAAATATAGCATGCTATGTATGACTTTATGCATAATGTGTTTCATATCTAGAAATTATGAAAATATTTCATCCTATATACAGTAAATAAACATGTTACATTATTAGATGCATAGATTATAAGTTCCAAACCAGTAAATTTCCCACAGGACCGAAACAGAAAAACATTATGCATAAGTTTACCAATTTGATCATGCATGCTCACAGTAAATGCAGATGGATTCGTAATGATAAAAATCACCAAATGCTTTGAGTCAGCATGCAGGAACCTGAGTGAGTCATTATGCCACAGGACGCGGTGACCTACTTCACATTAAAAGCCTGTCTGGCTGCTGTTCAGCAGCCAGTTTATCTCATAATGATGACAGAAGAAGACAAGTGATGGAGCGAAAGGTTGAGAGACAGAGACATGTCACGTTATCTTTACAAATCTTTGTCTTCTAAAGCAGAGCGCTTCAACGTGCCCACACACCTCTCTGAAACTCCTACTCACGCACACTTTATACAGCCTGAAGCACAAACTACATGTGTGGTCAACAAAATCCTAGAGAGTACTTGGAGTGCAAATCAAAATGCAGGAGATGAAAAGATTCGAGTGCAGCAGGGTTTTCAAAAAAAAAAAACTCAGTTATGCAATAATTTCTTGGATAGCTTACCTTTCCTACTGAAANAAAAAAAAAAAAAAAAAAAACAGGAGTGCTATTACCAGGGATGAATGTTCTGTAATAAATGATGGAGCTCGTGTCAGGAGGCAACGTGTCGGGAGTTCATTCCACTCGAGCTCGCTGGCCCACTGGTTACTGTGATGCCCTTGTCAAAAAAGATCACTTCTCACAAGGAACGACTTAATGCCCTGGCGTAATCCACGTGTTTTTACAGTCAAAGGAGAGTTAACATTTGTATTCTCATCATCCTTACTGCACTGCCCTACTCCTAAACCTTGTCTACATTGCAGCAACGTTATGGCATAAAAGCTTGTTTTTTATCTTTTCACCGTGAGAGAGGTGAGGCTGAGGAATATCGCCTGAGGAGGTTTCATATCCCTACAGCCCTGCCTGCGCTCTCTCTGCTCTTTTTGTTTTCTCTCTTTTTCTTAATCACTCATCTTTTCTTTTTTATCTTACTATCTCCCTTTTGCTTTTTCCTCTCAGATTAACTTCTGCCTTAAAATCCTTCAGCGGTGTCCCTTTTTTCCCTTCTTTCTACACCTGTCCATCTTGCTTTCGCCATTCTTGTCTCCTGAGCAGGTTCCTCTTTGCTTTTTAAGCCTTCCCTCTCCCTGTCAGCCCTGCAGCAACCACAGGAAGAAGCCGCACTGTCACCGCGGACAGGCTCCCGGGAGGACGAGGCAGAGCAAGTGAAAGTTACAGAGAAGAGGCGTGAGGGGAAGTGGGGGGGCAGGAAAAACACGACACGTAGGAGGTGTACAGATGACAAGTGCCTTCATTGGGGGAAGTCTTGTGAAGTGGAGGAACTGCAAAGAGGGAAAAAGAGAGGTGGGAAGTGGGGGAGGGGGAGTCGCAGAGGACACCAGCAGGCATGCAGGATGTTTTTGAGGAGAAATGGCAAAGGGATGGCACTTCTCCCCACAGGTTGGCTGTTCGGAAAGCTCGCCTCAAATAAGCTCAGCAACTGCACAGCGCAGTGGGTAGACGCTGTTCACATCCAGCTGGATGGCTGAACGTATACTTTTCTTGTTGTTTACATGAAGTAAAGCTTGCCCGTCACTTGAAGGGCAAGCGTCTTCCTGCAACACGGATTTATCAAGTCGCAGAAATAATGAGCTCCAAAGTCGCGCACATTTGCGACATAACTCGTGTTTAAACCTACTTTGTTCATGGGGTAGTTTGAATGTGGCATCGCTATATATGAATCAAAATCAGCAAGCATACATGATCATCTCAACTGAATTATTGATGAAACAGCATGATGTTGTTAGTTTAGCATAAATGTTTAAGCCAGCGCAGTGCAGCGTGGCGCCTTTATGAACCATTTATCAGAACCGAGAGCCAGCTGCATAGTTTCAGCCTTGATTCTGATAGAACAGTTTACCCCCTTGTACTTTCTCACCCTCGACCCCAACATCCAACGAAGAGAGGACTTTCACTTCAAAGACTAGATGCATTTATTGTGAACAATTCCACGCGGACTGCTGTGAGGCCTGTTGATCAGTGCTCACACCATTCTCTTTGATGTGCACACATGAGTTTTCTTCATACGCCATCCCTGACCGCGAGTTAAAAGCTCTGCAGAAGATTTGTGCTCGTCAGCCACGATGTTTTTCCCATTCGAGACAGACAAGACTGATATTTTTACTATGGCTTTTATGATGAGACAGTTTGACCTGGAGATCTGGGGAATTTATTAGCCGAGCGAACCTCCTAGAACCCATTGGGATGCTTTTAAAGTGGGGCAAAAAGTGGGTCAGTGTGAAAGGGTTGCCCTGTGTCCAGTGACCAGACAGCTTAGCTTGAGCTCAGGGTCAGACTAGTGCATGTACCACAGCTTTTTCCACGCTTCAAAATCTCCCACTGTTGCCTAGAAAGCCAGAGCTGAAAATGAAATTATTTTCCACTCCTGTTCAGAATTTTTAACACCATTCTGACGCTCTTCCATGTGTTCCTGTGCCTGCTATCCTTATCATTAAATTGACTATAGTATAAGCTGTAGTGATGTACCTTTATCATCACGCTGCATTAGATCCTGTCGCCTCCAGAGATCAAAACACACCTGAGCCACAGCACACAGCTGGTGAAGTGGCAGAATCATCTTCGAAAACACCCACCTCTGCTACAACTTCAAATTGGCTCAATCACATTCTAAAGCTGTAAAGCTTAATATTTAATTAAGCTGAGCAGACAGCTTTGTATTTTATGTCCTTTTTAAGTGTCCCGACTTATTCTGAAACAATCCCGATTTGTCCCATATTTCAGGGATTTCTCCTTTTTTTTGTTTAAAAAAAAAAAAAAAATCAGTTATGATGAGTCAAAGTGGGTTCAACCCACCAATTTCATGCTGCGGTCAAGGTAGCCTCCTTTTGCACTTTTGCAGTCAAGCCAGCCGCACTACAAATTGAATGTGTGCATTTGATCTAAACTTTACGGTAACCACTTTGAAACAGCCAGAGGCTGTTTGAGGCAGTTATGTGCAAGTTTGTTTGTTACAATAAACAATGAAGTGTTGTAAAAAAAAAAAAAAAAAAAAAGACATTAAAAATTTATTGTAAATGCTTATGGGCCTTAAGAATACACTAATTTTCAAAAATGAGACCCAGCTTTTCAGTTTTATACAGATACATTTTATACATATACATGTTCAAACAGCCTAATGGCTCTTTTTTGATATGCACTAAAACTTAAAATTTCCATATATTTGGAAAATTAATATGATTAGATTCAACACATCTGAACCTATAAGCAAACACATGAACAATTTTTACTCTGGCATTTTGGAATATTTATTTCCAAAGTTGTTCATAATGTGTGTATTAATAGCCCTGAAAGTGCTGAATCTAATGATGCCATTTTATTAACTACTTCTATAAATTTAAATTTTTAGGGCTGATTTAAAAAAAAAAAAAAAAAAAATTTCTGATCGCATGTCTGTGCAAGGGATTTTGGAAAGTAATTACTCCAAAATGCTAGAGCAAAAACTGTTCTAATTTTGAGTGTTTATAGACCAGGAAGTGCTGAATCCAAATATAAAATATTTATTAACTACTTTTATAAATTTGAATTTTTAGAGTTCATCAAATATGAGAAATGTTGTCAATTGCATGTCTTTGCAAGAGACTTTGGAAGTTAATTACTCCAAAATGCTACAGTACAAGCTGTTCTTATTTTGTGTGTTTATAGTCCAGGAAGTGCTGAATCCATCCATGTCATTTTTATTAACTATTCATGTAAATTTAAATTTTTAGGGCTCATCAAAAATGACAAAATTTGACAGGAGTATTCTGTCCTGTATTTTACTTTCCCAAATCCAGTCAGTAATGGAGTTCATTTCCTTATGCATAAGAAATTATAATAACTCATTATGCATAGTTATATTGCTTTAATTTCCTCCTTTTTCTCCTCATCTGAAATGCTGGTTTCCCCTAAACTGCGGTCCATGTTACAGCTAACTCCCACTTGGCCTGGGGATGTTGTCGATAGCCATGTGCTTCCTCTGATGCACATTGTGTTCCCAGCCTCTTCTTTTCACCTGCCAGCTTCACATAACACACACAGAGGTTTATGCTGTTCCTCCTCTGATCCTACCCAACCAACCAGCAGGAACCACTGATGCAGTGACAAGAACATCATCCCTTACTAGCTTCCCACCTGTGAATAGTACCAGTTGTGTTTGGAATTGAACCAGGTCCATACACCCCCACGTTGTTATCCTTTAAGCCATGTGTACTGTAATATGGCAGGCCTGCACGAAAAAGTAATTTGACTGCTGACTCTTAAACCTCAGTGTCTCTCCGACTCCAGATTATTTTTCTTGCTCAGGGCTGCCATCTCTGCCTTCAAATTAAAAATTGGAGAGAGATGGAAAATTGAAATACTGACCAGAAAAATAAGCATGATTATCCATTAATGTAATGATCATCAGCAAGTTTGTAGAATGATCAGCTCTAGTTGGTATAAAAACCAGACATTCTGGTCATTCCACATAATTAAAGTGTGAGTATGGTATGCTCAAGCAAGTTCACTCCTGTTTCAGCTTTGTACCTGCTTGAGCATACAATACTCAGACTTCAACTCCCATGCCTTAGAAAGTACAATAGTTGTAAAATAACTATGGGTTTAAAGGCAGGTATAATTGTCAGCACTTGCTGCTTCCTATTACTGTGATTGTGGCAACAAGAAGTTTATTAAGGATAAGAGGATTTTTCTCTGGCTCAACTCCTGCTTTCCACATATAAAGCATCCCAGCAAGCAAAGCCACTGAGTTGTGCAAAAGTAGTACTTAGGGACACATTGACCAAAGCATTTCTGTGATTTCCTGTCACCTAAACAGATCATCAATACGGCCGTCTTTGTGTTTGGTGATGTTCTATATGCAAAATCAGGACACAATGACTGCCCTCTCAGTACAAGACTTTAATGGCTCCCTAAAATGCTTCTTGTTTCTCTGTTGCCTCATTATAATCCTTTGTGTGTCCTCTTTGAATGGCTGATGATGATTATGCAAATGTGCCAACGGAGAGCAGCATGGGTAATTATCACAGCAGAGAATGAGGCTTTTTGAAATTCTCTGACTGCTGAGGAAAAACCATGGGTCCTAGTGTGTGTGTATGTGAATGTGTGGCCACGGTGACAAACCTGTAGAGGGTGTGTTGCATGATGCATTGTGATGTTTGCTTTCTATAGAATTAGCCCAGCTGCACAAGATTTGTACTCTTGGCTATTTTTAAGGCCAATGCCATGTACAAAAGGACATCAAACTTACCATTAAATATTTCATCTCTACACAACGATGGAGCTTGCTGAACACACTGCCATCACATCTCTGCTAACAGGTGTGATTTGTATCATCTGCATGCAACCATAATTGACATTTGATATATTCTGGTCATGACCCACATGGAGACAGACACAGCCTGAATATCAGTATTCAGATCGGCATTAATCAAGGTAGCTAGGAGGTGTAGAGGCTACAAGGCCCCTGGTGAACTGGTGGGGTCCTGACAGTAGACTCATTTCCATTGTTGGAAGTGTTAGATTTCTTATGATGCTTGGAGCTGCTTAAAAAGACAGGAATAAAGAGAGGCAGAATTTAAAAAAGAGAAACAAGAACAAGCCAACTCAGTTAGTATGAACTCCCACAGAGGCAAACTTTGAGAGCTTCTGCACCCGGGCTGAGTGGCCTCCTGACTGAGCTGAAGAGAGCTAGACTGCCTGGGGTCAGTTAACCTCTAGAGCAGCCAGAGTTGGGCTCTAAGGAACACTGGTTTTTATAGGTACTGACGAGGCACAATTTGTCTCCTCGCGCTGCAAGGGTGATTGCATAATGCAGGTCATGGGGCAGTGAGCCGTAGCAGGCATACCAAGTAAAATGATCCTCACTTTAGCCTGGCATGTCCTTTCCTTTCAGGATCACTTCCTTCATAGGGGTCAAGTCTCAGCAAAATTTTCGTGCAGAAAGAACTTGTGAAGGATTAAGTCAGGGGGGAGTTCAGCAATTGCATCTGATCTCCTTTCATTGTTCTTGCAGAACAATGGTATGTCATCTCCCAGCAGTCTAAAAAATGGGTTGAAAGTAAAATCCAAGGGACTCAGGTAGACCGGGATTTGGGTAGATCATCACAGTCATTGTGGATAGAAACACAACATAAATCATTGCCCCAAAAAGTTGACTTTCCCTTCAAAAAACAAGTCCATTTGTCACTGAGGTCAGCAAATGTCCCATGATTCTTATAGCTGCCTGGCAGTCTGCCAAATAAAGCAAGTAATGAGCAAAAAGGCTAAGGCTATGATTTGTGTGTACGCGAGGATATGACATACTCCTTTCTCTTCTTTCACATTCTTAATGTGATTAAGTCAGACCAGTTAATGTAATAATCCTGCAACAGTGCACAGTGTAATGCTCCAATCATTGCCAATAAACCAACTTCCCCTTCCTTCCTTTGGCCATGCCAAAAATCATCAAATATGCGTTTGCTCCTCCTCATCAAGCCCAAATTCATGTAAGACACGAAGGGAGGAGAGGACGAGAATGTAAAACCGGTCTGACCGCTTTGCTTTTTGAAATCCAGGTTAATGTGAAGGCCAATATTATCTCTTCATCTCTCTCTCTCTGTCGAAGTCTGTTTGTGTCTCTGTCTCTTTATGCTCCATCCCTTTTCTCCCGTTGCTCTGTGGGAAGCTGTCAGAGAGGCAGAGAGCATGCATCGGAGGGAAATGGCAGCAGCGCATGGAGAGGCCTGTGTGGATCACAGAAGGTCTACGGTCCATTAAGAGGCATCATTATAGGGCTGTCTCTGCTGCAGTTCTTATGGGAGGAAATGGGGTGGGAGGAGGAGGAGGAGGAGGTGGTGGAGGAGGAGGAGGAGGAGGATTTAACTATAAGGAGGGGGAGAAGCAGGCATTTGGTGTTCATGTGGCCTGCCTCGCTTTTGCACCACGCTGTAGGGAACCTTTTACACATTGACAAGTAAATGAGAGGTTGTTACTATTTCCCTCTTTATCTTGGTCTTTCAATTGTCTCTTTCTCTCCGTCTCATTGTTTTGCCTCTGAGTCATCTCTGCACAAAAAGCAACTTCATGTGAGCACGCGTAATATGTTTGTCTGCATAGGTGACAAATTGTGAGTCAGCATGTGAAGGCCTTGGAATAAAAAGCTACCATGTAGCGTTTGCTGACTTTATAATTAGATTTTGGGTTTAATATACAATAGGTCTCTCGGTTTTGTTGTTTCCAGAGTCCCAATGACAGAAATAGTAGGTTCTAAATAAGCAAATGTCTTCTAACTCTTCCAGATGGCACTGCAGTGGTTCAAACTTCTATTCTTCCTCCTCTGACGTTGTATCATGCAATCACCAAGTTCCAAAATTGACCCCTTGTTTTCCCCAAATATGATGATGAACTAAAGCTAGGTCGCTGCTGAGGCTTATGCAAAGTGGAAGTCATCCTCTGCAATTTAGTCAAAGAGAGAGGGATCCACTAAACAGTGCTTTTCCATAATACTTCACCATTCCCTTGTCTTTTATCTGCAAAGAGGTACAGTAGATTTCCTGGACTCTAACTATGAAACAGGATGAAATGAGCAGCCAACATATTTTTCTGATGCAGAGGCTTGGGCCATAGCCTCAATAATCTCCACATTCTCACTGAGCCGATGTTGCTGCTGGTTTATTCTCCATATTTGCTTCCTGCAAGGCCAGGACATGGCAGCTTAAAATGCCTTCAGTCTCTATGGCTGAACCTCAAGACCACTGTGATAATTCCACCTCACTAACCCGGAGGGCAGCAGTGGCACACAGTGATATCTCAGCAGAAGACATGGCATCTTTGCCTCCACTCTTACTGAGTCGTGCCCACTGTGGCAACGGCATCCTTCGTCCGTGGTGCAGTACCACTTCAGATGGAGGAGAGGGGGTGGAACTGAGAGAAACCCCCACACTGTGCAGCAGTTTTTATCTTTTAGTAGCAGGTGAAGCAGCGTGATGATGCCAGCAGCAGCATGCTCGGTGCCACTTAAGGAGTCACGCTGAGGCAGGAAGGGGACTGCTCGGTGCAGGCTTCTGCCAAAGCCTTCTTTGGCTGTATTGTTGTTGTCAGAGTCAGTAAAAAAAGTGATTAAGGAAGAGGACAGCTGCTGTAATTTTAAGAGAGGTAGCTGCCACTGGGTTAATTGGACTCATCCTGATTGGCTGAGCACATAAAGGCTAATTTTCAACACGCAGATATGCAAAGACAGGCTAAGCCTATGCACCTCCATTAGCATCTGCAGGGCTTTTGCAATGTAAAATGAGATTATATTATTTGTGGATGTCGTTGCTTCTCGGTCACTGTTTGCAGACGGATCATTGACTGAGGTCTGTTCCATTTACCGCACCATTGGAGGAATCAATGGGATATATAGCTAATGAGGAGTAACTTGGACAAATGTTGGCCTGCTTCAGTGGACACACATGGGCCAGACCTGAATGTAACATCCCATTTACACCTATTATTCTGTGTTAAACTGCACATATTATCAGTTACCCACAATGAATTTTTACTGTATTTATAATTTACAGGATTAGGCTAACTTGTAGTGTTGTATGTCATGATTAATGTTTGCATATATATTTTTTCATATATAATAGACATACAGTAGATATATAATGAACCTTTAAAGAATTTCCTATGATTGATGCAAATTCACAACAAATATTCATGCATCATTCATCAAAACAATTAACAATTTTCATGCTCCATGGTGAATGCGCTAGGCCTCATAAAAACAGTAATCCCAGTTTTAAATATGATGTATACTTAATTAATTTTAGTTATTTTCCAGCAATAAAACACTGTGGGGAAAAAATCACCAATATACAAGTAGGTTTTAAGACTATTTCTCGATCATCTCTGGAATAAAATGCATTTATAGCCAAAAATAGGAACTTGCTGGCTTCCCTGCTAATTAGTGAAGACAAAACATTTTTCACAACTTTCTGCTCCCTTAAATAAGCTTTGTTTTTTTTCTGGCCAACAATAAAAAACAGGGAGATGGTGAAAGAAACAGTCATTGGCTAAATATGGGTCTTTCATCCGGCTTAACTCTACAAATGGACCTCATTGTCTTCTGAGGAATTCGATTTTCTGCCATTCTGTGGGCACACTGTGTCCCTCTCTGGGGCCTGACTGCAGAGAGCGGGCCCCTTATCAACGGTACTCAGGGTGTGGAATTGAGGAATATAGTGCTGTGCTGCCTGGAATCAAACCATGAGAAAGAACGACAGGAGTGAAGGAAATGGAGAGAGAGAGAGAGAGAGAGAGAGAGAAGGGGAATTGAGAGACGGATGGGGGAGACGGGGTAATTCTCCAGAGGCTTGTACTTCTCACTCAGACACAAGCCACACATGCTCAAGCATCATGTGTGCACCTGCTCAAACACATACACACACACACACACACCCATGTACAACACGCGACTCATATGCACACACACAAACACGCGCAGGAACATTTGCCAGTAAACCCACTGATGGCTCTCCCAGTGGGGAAGCTTTTATACGCTCTAATTTCCAGTGTTATCATTTAGCGTTCAGAGCCTCTACCCAAATAGAGCTGTTTTTATCTCCAAGATAAAGGCTGCGTGTGTGTGTGTGTGTGTGTGTGTGTGTGTGTGTGNGGGGGGGGGTATGCATGCCACACAGCTTGCAAGGTGCATAATTACTTTCTTTCTACAGATTTTTTTTCTTTACTACAGTTTTGTCAGTCCTAATTAAAATTAAGTATAGAGTTATTAGAGGTTGATTAAATAGAGATGAAATATGAAAACTGTCTTTTGTTTACTAAAGAGGCACGAGGAGAATTTAATCAAATATGTTGGATGCTACAGCAACACCTAAAGCTAAGGGCGTACAAAGAGAGGGCGGGAAGTTAATTGTAAAAAAGATGAGAAGTGAGCAATTATGAGCTTTAATGAAATTGTCTTACATGAAAAAAAACAACTCAAAATCAAATAAAACAAAAAAAAACCAAACAAATCATATCATGTATAACAGTTAAAATATACCCAGGTATTCGGTCGTTCCATTATTCATAAAGGCTGGTTTAATGCCATCTATTCTGCATAAATGATTATGACAAAAAGCCTGATCGTTATATGGACTGGAATCAATGTGCTTTACAAACTCTGACAAAACTATTTAATTCTCTGCTTTCAAAATTAATTGGAAAATGATGAATAAGGCAGATACATGTAGCGGCCTTAAAGGACCATACCACCCATTTTGCATGTTTGAGCCTAATATATTCAATTTTCAAACACTTAACGTTACTGACAATCATTTCCCAAATCATACTACTGGAACGGTGAATTAAAAATGTTTTTCCTACCTTCCAGACCTCCATTGGTTTCAGTTCAGTACGCTATTAAAATCAACTTGTTGATACTTGAAATGTTCTTGGGATAGGTAATCCATCATTGCAAGCAAGACGTATGTTCAGGTTTTTTTTTTGAAATTTTGTAGTTTTAGCGTTTAAGCGCAATAAAAAGCACAGAGTGAATATATGTCTCCACTGGGGAATATAGTCCCAAAAGAAGACCTGCATTTATTGAAAAATTTNAGAGTGAATATATGTCTCCACTGGGGAATATAGTCCCAAAAGAAGACCTGCATTTATTGAAAAATTTTGACGATTGTGACTTCATAATTTTGCATAACTAATAGCAGGAGAAACATTGATTTTTAAGGTGGGTGTGTCGCCTGAATATTTGATTTTGAAAGATTAAGAGATTTTGCAAAATATCAGGAAAGCTGAAATATGGTTTTATCCTTTGGGAAATGATTGTCAGTAACGTTACATGTATGAAAATTGAATATATTCAGTTCAAACATGCAAAATGTCTGGTATGGCCCTTTAAATACTGGATACTGCATTTTGAAATTAAACTTTTTTTTCTGGATGATACGTTGCTAAACATACGCATGCAGCAAAACAGGTTTTGGTAACAATAATCAAATAAATGTATGGCTCTTCCTGATTTTAAATATAACTGTTAAAAAAAAAAAAAAAAAAAANAAAAAAAAAAAAAAAAAAGATTAATGGCACTTAAATGAAAAATGAGTTGAGGATAGGATATTTATGCCATTTTATCTGGTGATCAACCCATTCTCATGGACACCAGTGCTGCCATTTTAGTTTTGTCACCGCCATCCTCATTAGGTGATGTCATGCATTCAAGTAACCAATTAACCAGGGAGGCAGAGAGAGAGAGAGAGAGAGAGAGAGATGGACAGGCAGGACTGGAGCAAATGGTCTAACCTTTACNCAGAGAGAGAGAGAGAGAGAGAGAGAGATGGACAGGCAGGACTGGAGCAAATGGTCTAACCTTTACACACACACACACACACGAAAACACACAGTAACTACTGATATCAATCTGATGCGAGGTAGCGGCCATTTACAGCAGGGCAAACAGTGAGTCACCTTGCTTGGTGAGTGTCATTCGCTAGGACACGGTAACTAGGCCCAGCGGTGTGCTAAAACCACTGCGGGGCAGCGAGCCAATGTGTGAGGTGTCAAGGCTAAGTTACACATCGAGGTGTGACATTACTGCAGGTTGTTGGGACAATAAACCGGGCTCGCTGAGCACTCTACAGGAGCTTTCGCCCACTGAGCTCAGGTTATCTAAAATGATTTTACTGGACTGGAGCTGCTAAGTGGTGCTCGGTGCAGCAAGCCAAGAAGCATAGGCACGTTTAAGAAGCCCATAAAAATATATCTTAACATGGAGAGTAGGGGAGAATTATTCAGTTTGAATCATTGTTTTGAATGGCGCTAAAACAGCGACGTCGTTTGTAGTGGGTTGAATGGATTTGGCATGATAAGGAAACGTTTGACTATGTGGGCATTTTAATCAAATGCCAAATTGCTTTCAAGAACTACTTTAATCAAACAACTGTGAAACTGTGTACATCACTTAAATCCAACGGTGGATTGGCCATTTGGAGCACCAGGGGTTTTCCCAGTCGGCTGCTTTACGTCAGCTGCTTGGGGGTAATTCTATGCGAAAACCACACAAAAATGACTTGCTCAGGAGAGTGGGACGTCAGCCCAAACATTAACAGGTGGGAGAGCTCCCAAAAATGCCACGATTCAGTTTTCAGCACAGTTAATTTAAGTGTCATTGTCTGGTTTTGAGAGGTTATTGCTTCTGCATGGAATTGGCACAATTGGGAAGTAATTAAGGATTTGGAACTAAATGCAGCAATTCTTTCTTGAGAGCTTGAGAGTTTTACCGCAGGGTGCGTATTGTTTTCTCTTTTTACTCAATTTTAACATATTGTTTCATGCAAGTCTTGGAAAGGGGGGGATTCTGGGGGAAGGGTCTAAGTCACTTCCCAGTCTGTCCCTGATTAATCCTCCACTAATGAATGTTTTAGTATTAAAAAGTAATCTAATTTTACTATAGAGTTGAGTTGTCGCCCCTCTTATCACTGCTTCCAGCAGCACAAGGCTCCTGTTTCAATTAAAAAGCACCAAACAACACACAGAGGTAATGACTACCTAGTAAAGAAAATCAAGCATCGAGCAGCTAAAAACCCAGATGTTTTTCTCAGGAGTCGGTAGAAAACAATAGTAATTAAAATGAAAACAAAAGGTACTTACTGTCCATTCATCAGATGGAAAGAAACGCCCCAGTGGTTTGCCAATGTTGCTCTATGTCTGCCAAATGTGTAATTAGAGTATATGCTGAGATATTAGCCATAACAACTTTGTGATATAATATCAGGACTTGTGGGGTTTTTTGCCACCTAGAGGCCGCAAATTAGCTAATGCAGCTTTAATGATCAGAAATAATCTGAATATATAGCATAATAAATCAATATAAGCAGCATAACACAACTATACAAAGAAGGAAACAATGAAGGATGAACTATGCAAGCTTTTTTAAGTTTAAAAATAATTTATAGCCACAGCTGTATTATTTTATTTTTTTCCAGGACAAGCTTGAGTCCATTTTTGAAGTGTTTCATGTAGTTTGGATGTGCATGATATGTTTAAAAAAAGAAAAAAACAGCATATGGTGCCATGTAGCAGTGCATGATGCATTTCCTCTTTGATGTGTGCAGCCACCAGTCTTACAAGTGCTTGAGGCAGACATGCATCCTTGTCCTCCCCACCGGGCTGTAACACACACACAGACTTGTAACGATTTTTAGCTGCAGGGAGCCAAGCTTCACATGCAGCAGTTATACCAGGACAAACGATGCAGCTCGTTTAGAGGAGGGAGAGGACTCACACTCTTACAACCTGTGCTACAAAGAGCCTGATTTATTATGGGGAGGTGTGTGTAACTGCTGCGTGACTTTGTGTGTTTGGGAATGTGTGTGTGTGTGTTTAAGTTTTAAAGGAGTTATATGTCTGTATAAATGGGATATTGCTGTTATTGACCAGTAAGTGTGAAGTGAGCGGCACGACCCTTCATCGATGTGTGAGAGGGAGAGAAGTTGCTTGGCTGACCTTGACCAGTTTTTCACCCTCCATTATTGTACTGGCCTTTTATACACGGGAGCATGAGTGGGTATGTAGTGTGTGTGTGTGTGCTTGAATGAGTTTGAGTGAATGTAAGTGCCTGTAAGATGGAGCATCTGCTTAGTGTAGCGTAAGATTTTCCTCCCTTTGGTCTCTAACACAGGAAATGGTGCCTCCCACTATAGGTACTATCACATTTAAGGTTCAGGACTAAATTAGGAGCTGCTGGATTTGTTCAGAGTTGGAATTGCGTGGTTCCTACAGCAAGTTCCTTGCTTGAATTTGCACCCCACTAAGTACCTTGAATATTATGGAATATACTGCAAGTGAAGTCTACGAGGTGACAGCCGTCTCATTTTCATTCTGTGGAAACAATTCCTCATCCTGAGGCACCCTGCTATTGTGTAATGTCACCAACATCACATTGAGCCTCTTATACTGACAATACCGTAGTCGGCGTCCCAGAAAACACTCCGTTGTGTCATGCCACATACTCCTACTCTGTCAGACCCTCTTTGATTATGGTGGTCATTGATTTTTTTATTTTTTATTTTTGTCAGCATCAGTATTTGTGGCCTCGGCAATACTTTGAGTTATGGCTATGCTGATAAATATAGTGAGGTCTTTTTGTTTTGCTGTGTACAAAAAGAAGAAACACAAGTTTTTTGAAATGGTGGTTGTCGGCCGGGGAAGCTCGCACCATCCAGCAGCTCCTGAACCATCGGAGAGTACTTTCCCTGGAGTAGGAAACTAAAAATTGTTCCTGCTTCCTGTTGTGTGAAAGGACCTGAAGTTTTCTGGGTTCTTAAAACATTCCTGTTTCATTAAACAGTTCCTTATTTTTCTTCAAATTGAATTATCCAGATCCAGAAAGGGATTTTAAGGAATAAGAGTAGCAACTTAAACAAACTGCTGCTCTGGTTTTTACAGTACGTGTCTTCATGTATGTACAGGTACACACGCGGCTGACAATGCATGTTCACAAGCATGCCAGCGTGAAGTGAAGATTAGTGTGTGTTGCAACAAAGACCTAGAGTATGCAAATGTATACCTGCAGATGTGGCACTCGAGCAGAGCCACAGCTCGAGGGGCGCAGATGTAATTGAGGTCAGATCTCTGCCTCTCAGCCTTGTTCTCCAGTCAAGTCTTACCATTTTTCTTCGATCATTTTCTCCAGCGAAATGTCTGTCATTAAAATCAGCCCACAATGACAGCCGTAATCCAGCTCCATTATCATTTCAATTTCCCTTGTCCTTTGAGGACAAGTTGTAATAGCTCCAAAACCCTCTATTTAGGCAGATGGGAGTGGATTTACTGAAGGGGTATATTTCATGACTATAACTTCATCTTTTCATCAGCTTAAGCACTTTTGATTACAGGCCTTAATAAGGGAGTGTCTTTCCAAGGGGTGAGTGCCTTGCAGCTGACCTCAACCTATTGATAAAGAGAGTCGTAGCAGGGGTGGTCATTGGAGTGTGTTCATTCCATCCACCATTAAGTCTTGATTAAAAAATGCTCGGAAAGGGCACACATCCGTAACACAAATATCACATGATCGTATGCTGGCAGCCTCACATGCACACATGCTGACACAAGGGAATATTAAAGGGAATGAAAGCACAAATTTCTGGTATAATCAATGCCACTTGTGTATTAGCTCCTTATAACACTTGCATGGGAGAAATAGTGTGTGTGTGTTTGGTCCATGCACTTCAGGGGTTATGAATGAGCCCAGGCCAGTTCTAAATGCATTTTGATTTATTCGCATAGGCTCTAAATTTTTTTCCCTCTACATTAAACGCCTGACTCGCAGGCTAACCTTTACTTCTGGGTGGAAGCTCTGGAGGGAATTATTTGAGGGTCAAGCACTTTGCACATTAGAGAAAAAAAAAAAAAACTCTGTTAATGCCCAAAGTCTGCCGTTGTTTACTGCATTGAGAGGAAGCAGTTGAGTTTCCTTTGGGGTTTTCAGCTTTGGAGTTCTTCAAAGTAAAGAAAATGAGGTAAGATTTTGTGTAACATTTCAGACACTGACCACCACTTTTCCAACAGCTTTTTGGAAACAGCCATGAAAAATAGTGCAGCTTTTACTGATCTAACAACTTCTACCACAAAAACTGTGAGCCTCCCCCCCACCTCCCCGTCATTTGGTCACACAAGGTTCAGTTCTTGATGTCGGAGCTTTAATTCATTTGTCTTGTACAGGGCAACTCCTTGACCTTGTGGATGGAGATTAATGAAGAGCTTTAGTGGAGATGAAGGCTATCAGGCACCATGCTCCCCTCGTCTAATAGAGCAAGAGTTTTACATAGCCAATTATGTCGTTTGCATTCCGCTTGTAAGCGCCAATCTGTCAGGGTGAGCTCAGTCGCCTGTGGTATATTTGCCGTAGTAAAATATCAGGGTCATTCATTCCAAGCATCCCAGCAGCTAATGATCATTTCTTTTCATTATTTTATTTTATTTTATTTTTTTTTGGGGGGGNGGGTGTAATATATCACTGGGAATGTGGATCTTTCATCAAAGGTAAACTTAAATTGGCATGTAGTAGTGAAAAGGCTGGACAGACAGACATGCCAGACCTCCTGCATCTCTGCAAGCTTATAAAAGCTTTGAAAAGGCCTGTGTAACCCATTCTGCCATAAAACGGCACTATAAAAAATACCCACAGCCTTCACTGACTTTGTGATCACAGGGTACAGAATGTACAATTGTGAGCCATTAGCACTCTTTGCTGCAGTTATTGTCAGCAAGGCTCTTTTGGTCCTTTTGGTCCTGCTCTGCTGTTCTGGTTCACATATAAAGTATCATTTTTATTCTTAAAAACAGAAATTTTTATTTGCGTGGCCCTTCTGCCTCACTGTCCTGACATCCTTTAAAATGCATGTTTGAGCTTAATATTTAATTTTCATACATGTTACTGACAATCATTTACCAAAGGATAAAACCGTATTTCATCTTTCCTGATATTTTGTAAAACCTCTTAAGCTTTCAAAATCAAATATTCAAGCAATACACTCATCTTAAAAATCAATGTTTCGCCTGCTAATTTACGCAGCCTTATGAAATCACAGTTGTTTAAATTTTTCCATAAACACAGGTCTTCTTTTGGGATTATATTCCCCAGTGGAGACATACATTCACTCCACGCTTTTTATTGCACTTGAATGCTAAAATTACAAAACTTCGGGGAAAAAAGCCTGAATACACGTCTTGTTAGCGATGATGGATTACCTATCCCAAGAACGTTTCAAGTATCAACAAGTTGATTTTAATAGCGTACCAGAATGAACTGAAACCAATGGTGGTCTAGAAGGTAGGAAAAACATTTTTATTTCACCGTTCCAGTAGTATGCTTTGGGAAATGATTGTCAGTAACCTTACCTGTATGAAAATTGAATATATTATGCTCAAATATGCAAAATGGGTGGTATGGTCCTTTAAGTAAAGAAACAGACAAAACTGACTAAAAAAGCGAGGGAGTAATAGAGAATTGTACTGTAATCAATACTTGTGTAATTAGAAAGTGTCACTAAAATGTTTCAGTGTCCCCAATGGTGATAGCAGGTCTGTCGTTTTCAAGAAAAACTAAGGCAATTTGATTTAAAAAGTATAATTTTTCATCTTTAGGCTATGAGGGACTAAAAACCACACTCAGGGGGATTTTGCGAACATGAGAGAACGTTATCTTTTCATCCATTTATAGCAGAGGCATCTTTGATACGAGGTGTTGCGCTGCAGATTTATTGATGGTAGATTTTTCGTTTTAAACCCAGATTCCCAGCCAGCAGATGAAGAATCATTTGCACATCGGATCTTACTTTCTTTGAGCAAGTCAAAGTCATTTGTAAGTTTCATTCAGTGTAGCTCATGTTCATGGCATTTCTTTCTGAACTGAATCTAAAATTGTGATCCCTGTAACACACATGTTACAGGGATCACAATACTTTTCCTTCCTCACATCGCACATTAGCACCTTTAATATATCATGCAGGGTTTTTTTTTTATTTTTATTTATTTTTTTTTTTTTGATTGCACACAAAAGTGTAAATTTCCAACTTCTCTGATGGTGGAAACTTCAGAACTTGATGAAAAAGACTCTTGTCCATTAACTCTTCTCTGGCATTTTAGAATTTGTGATTGGTTTAATGGAAAATGTTCTCAGATCAAGAGGCAGGAGGAACATGTTCCATTAAGCTCTTCATAATGCATCCATTACAGTTGAATGTTGCAAGCAAGTTCTGCTGTGTTCGAGTCTCTCAGTGGTAATGGAATACTGGATGCTACTGAGACAGCTCAGATAGATCAGAATCAGGCAAATCTTTTGCATCAGCATCAGCTATCAGAATAATTTAGTTCAATGTCAGGGTTACTTAAAGTTAGAATTTCAAAGAATACACCGAATCTCCAGACTTCTACTTTCATTAGTTTGAAATCAGATGTGCAATAAAGATTTATCATGCAAATATATTGTACAATAGTATTGCAGACATCATCTTCCTCTGGATCTGTATAAAAACTGGTAAAATATGTCAAAACTGTGTTATGCTGCTGAATCAGCATTATCTTACCTTCACATTGGAAGTAGCTCATGTTTGTAGCCTTGTTAGTGTATAACGATGCCATAAATGCGACTGTCAAGTCAAACTGGAGGTTCGGAAAATACTGGGAAGAGGAGCAAATAAAACATTTCTAAAAAATTAAAAGTGCACATAAACGGATGGAATGGTGTCTGACTAAATAAAGTATGGCAGGAATCCGCTGAAAGATGGAATACGCCGAGTAGAATCAATCTAAGCGCTGCCGGAGCATTTAAAGAGCGACACGCAGCATGACAGAAGACAGGAAATAAAGTGGCGTGCTAGCAACACTGCGCTCGGAGAAGACGCTGATTAAAGTTTCTCGGCAGTATTGAGATCTGCAGTAAAACTGTGCAGAACCGATTTGTCTACGAAGTCCGGAGAGGCAGCCGGTAAGATACCGAACTTCACACTGCTTTAAGAGACTGTTTTCTGATGAAGATCGCTGTTGCTGTTGGTTTTTTGGTGTGGGCGTTGGCAGCGCATTAACGTGTGGCTAAAATATTTTAACTCTTTAAGCGTCCATGTGCGTAAAGTTGCTTGTTATTTTCTTGTATCAGTAAATCTGTTTATGAATTTGAGGTGTTTGGTAAAAGATGCGTTGATTGCTTGTTATTTGTAGGATAAGTATTCTGGTTCACTTTTAATACTGGCATGGTGAGATAAAGATAAAACTTTGGAGAGATCTGAACGTAATGTTTAATACTATTTTAAATAAATGTGATTATAAAAATATTTATGTATAACAGAATGTGTATGGTATCTGATATTAAGCCAGGAATTATAATAGCAGTGTGTATTAGCTTTTATTGTATTTAACAGGAGAGAAGGTGTAAATTAAGTGATTCACTGATGCATAATAGTTTGTAAATATTTATAGATGTGTATTTTTCTGTTGCTTATTTATCTGCAGTAGTTTAAATGTACATATTTTTCTGTGTTTATTTAAAGGTTTTTCACCTGCCTAATTCTACTGCCTAACCAGCTAACCTACTGCTGCTAAACTATTACCTACCTAACCGCTTATGGCTAGTGGCAAGTGAACTACTAAAGAAGTTGATAAACCTACCAAAATAAAAGGAGGAAAAAAGGAAAGCTGTGTGGTCATTGAGTGGAATCCAGTTGAAATCTTCGGGTAGACAAGTCAATCCTTTTCAAGTTTGGGAAACTGTACATTTGCATATACTCAAAAAAGATAAATTTAACAAGGAAAGAACTAGAAAACTTGACAGCGACTGTGTCCGAGTATGTTTGAATCCGCCATACCCGATCATTTCTGGATCTTTGCTAAGCTGCACCTGTTGATAAGCCATCATAGGATACACATGATTGGATTTTTTTTTTTTTTTTTTTNATTTTTTTTTTTTTTTTTTATTAAGATTGTTGTTTTAGCTTTTGAGAAATAGAGAAAAATGGTTGCAGTTTCAAAGAAAGTGGGGGAAAATCCTATATCGGAATCTGGATTCTCAAAATCCAATCAGTTATTTCTATCTACTAAATCTCATTGAAATCATGTCCTGTACTTTTTGAAAAATCCTACTGACAAACAAACACAGATGAAAACATTACCTTGTGTCTAAATACAACCAATTCGTCTTATTGTAATTCTCAAGATATTGGGTATTGTTTCAAGAAAGGAAATAGAACCAATACACTCAAATAAAGAGGAATTAACCTCACTCTGTTTATAATACTGTATGCAACTTAATGCCTAGGACTACAGACTGTATTATATTGGATTATACAGCCAAGAGATGGATGGCAGATGTCAGAGAGATCATCAGGTCATTCCCTGCCAGCGCCAGTCACAAACAGAAACACAGCGGCTCCGGCTCGGGTCCCCACAGATCGCCCCATTCTCCTGAGTCGGCTCTAAAGTGGGATCTGTGATGTCACCATCAACCTCTCCACACTGACAACACAGTCTGGTTGTGACGGCCTGCGAGGCCGGCGCATCCCCGAGCATCTGTTCTGTCCTCACATTTGCTGGCTGGTTTCTGCCTGTCACATCACATCTATCTACCTTCATCAGCGTTTCTGTCTTCGCACCTGTCTGCATACGTGACTCTCCCTGCCACCGTCTCTCTCTCTTGCTGTCTGTATCCGTAACCCCTCCGCCCCACTCCACATTTAAAGATTCTCATTATGTTGTCACTCGGCTTGCTTGTCTGAAGTGCTTTGTCAAAGCCGAGCGTCCACTTTGGCTTCAGCGCTTTTGTCATCAGCTGAAACAGTGATACCTTCAACAATGTTTCATCTATTTGGCATTGGACGTGAAATGCCTCTATACATCATTTTTGTCTGTAGTGTGTGAATGTTTTGAAAGGCTCGGTTCATCCCCTCCGAATCCTTCAGCTGATGCAGTCACAGCCTAAGCAGTAGCAAGAAAGGCTTGAGTCCATCCTAAAGACCTGTAATTATTCCCTTTGCCAGATAAAACTAAGATCAGAAACCAGGAAAACTTTGCAGGAGTTTGTTTCTTGCCGCTGCTCAGTTTGTGATTCCACCATCAGGTGTGAGTTTTGGGGTGGTATCGATTGGTGCGATGGTGTAAATGAGACACAGATGTAAGGCTGAAAATTAGCGAGGTGTTTGTTCAGGAAGATTACCACCAAGATGTGAAATGGAAGAGATTTGACTTACCGTATATACTCGAGTATAAGCCGACCTCATGTATAAGATGACCCTCTGATTTTGACCTGCAAATTTAGATTTATAAAGAAGCCCCTATATAAGCCGACCCCCTGATGTTGTTCCATCAATTTATTTGTTTAGTAAATTACCTGTTTTTCTGGGTATTATCATAGTATTGCTGTGATTTTCTGAAAATAATCCACGTACCAGTAAACATGATATTTATTTCAGCAGCTGATTACTGCAACTGACAAATCACAACAGCACTTATTGGCCACCGCAACATGTGCTGGATAAGATGTTTAGTCAGGAAATATCTCATTGTAAGGTATAATTTAAACTATTTTCCAAGGGTAGTGGTAATGGGTAGTATTTCCATCCCTGGAAATTTCCTTCTCTGGGATCAAATTTGAATTTNGGGTAGTGGTAATGGGTAGTATTTCCATCCCTGGAAATTTCCTTCTCTGGGATCAAATTTGAATTTCCCACATATAAGCCGACCCCCCGATTTGCTGCTTTGTGAAATTTAGTAATAAAAACTCGGCTTATACTCAAGTATATACAATATTTGCAAAAATGGCTATTTCTCTGAACATTTATCCTGCATGAACAGTTTATAGAAAATGATTTAATTCCGAGGTCAAGGTTGCATTTCACCAAAATAATAGTTCAGGACTGCAGTCATGGACAGATCTGCAGGGCAGTCACAACTGTAATAACCTGATCCTTCCATGTTGCCATACATACATGACATTTAACACATTTCATGCATAAAGCCTTTTGTTATCAGCATTGACAAATCATCCTTGCATTGGGAGCATATCTATGTTCCCAGGGTCCTATGTCCCCCCCCTTCAGCATTCGGTTAGACTCACCCTAACCCATTATGTGCTCTATTGTGCTATGTAGAGCTGGGGAACATAGGACCCTGTGAACATAGGAATGACTCCCTTGCATTCAACATCACTGCCTTATTGACATAGTTGTTTTCATCCACCCACTTCACCATCGCATGACCCCCCATGAGCAACTGCTCAACCAGAGATACTTTTCAGACACACGAGGCTGACCAGACCAAGTCAGCTGTTAGGTCAAATCTGCAATTCAGGAAGGTGGGCCGCAACGTGACCGAAGCTCACACCTCTCACACAGAACGTATTTGAAGTAATTCGCCTGGTCGTTAAGCATCTGGCAAGAAAAGGGGTGGGGTGTTGAGGAGGGCTCAGCTACACAGCCTCCAAATAAATGAGGAAAGAATGAATTCAGTTGGGATTCCTAATTCTGCCAGACTGTGATTAATCCCATCAGTAAACAAAGCAGAGGTCATCGTGTTTTGGAGAACTCCAATTAGAGAGTAATCAGCGCTAATCAGACAAGCTGCTCACCGGCATCTTGGCGATTTCGGCAGCAAAGGGCTCTCTGGTGAATAGTCTGCCCTCCACACCGAGAACGACCGACCCACACTCTGTGATCCTGTGTCAAGGGAGTGGGAGGCAGAAGAAAGAAAGAAGGCTAATTAGCGGTGCCATTCATTAGCAACTGTGTGATGTGTGCTTGGGTGGGCTGGCAGAACGGCAAGTGCCATTGTGATGCTGTATGTGTGCTTATGAGTGTGTGTGGCTCTCAGGTGTAGGACGTGTGCGTATGGTCTCTCAGTTGACTTGCTAAAATAAAAATGTCAGGAATAAGGAGCAGTCATTTGCTTACAGATCGCCAGAGAGCAACCTGCTGCAGATGTAAATGAACAGTGACTCAATGTTTTCCTCCAGTGGCCAGACTTGAATCATAAAATCTGCCTTTGCAATTGATGCCAGCTTTCAAGGTTAAAGGCCTGGCTGGATTAGATTGTTTCCCAATTGATGGGACACTTTGCATTTTGCAGCTTCAAAGGGAAAGAATATCTTAATTTTATTTGTAGTAACATCTAAATGGAGGAGTGGGCTCTCTTATGGTGATTGATAGAGATGGAAATTAACTATATAAGTACCATTCTGTGATACATTTTTTTGAGGTAATGCAGCTTTACTTGAATATTGCTATTTTTATTTTTTAATTTTATTTTACTCCACCATATTTTGAAGGGAAATTTTTTTTTTTAACCAAATTTACCTGATGACTGTAGTGATTTTACATTCAATATGAGATAAGCTCATAAAACATTGCTGTTGTCAGGTAAAAATCTTGTACTCCAGCTTCGGTTTAGCTCAATAGCGAAATGTATTTTAGATACTAACGCCTAATATTTGTTTTTATGTGGTTATTACTTTAGTTTTAAGTGTAGTTTGGATAAAATAACTTTATGCACTCAGTGAGTTCTTTATCTCACCTGCTTCATTTCTTTAAACAACAACAGAGAATTCTGGGAAAATCACATCTGGCAAACATATTCCGAATGATAATTTGACTACATTCTCCAAAAGATAGCGTTCTATGAAACATATACTAAAGCACTGCAATTTTACTACATTTTTCAAATTGGTACAGTTCTTACACGCTGGAGGAGTGACAAATCCTTCAGCTGAATATAAAGCAACAAAATCTCCCACAAAACCTTGCATCAGAATTGTTGTGTGAAAAATTTGGAGAATTTTTATTATTGTATTCCAAAATGTGTATCCTTTTCATCCAAAACTCTTAGAATTGGAGAGATGAGGTTTGCTTACATGATTAGGAAAAAAACCTGCAAACACAACAACACTCCACCATGTCACAATGAGTACATTCCTGCTAATTGTTAATTAACAATTAGCAATTAATTGCTAATTACAACAACTAACAATTAATTGTTCGTTAATTAGTTTTTGAAGGCTTTATTTTCCCACTGTGGTAATAATACTGTGCTGGCCAAAAGTNCATATTTCTGTGTAAACTTTTATTTCCGAGTTAAAACACCACTCCAAACGAAGCAGAAATTATTTTTTTAGTGTATTAGAGTAAGTACAACTGAAAAAAAAAAGCTAATAGTTCTTAATAGTGTTAAGTAGGAAGACGCTTCTGACATACTGTTAAGATTTGAAGAGGAATACCAATATTATTAGTAGAGATCAAACAGGAAGTTAAAACATCTTCTTTGAGGTAGGGTCAGAGGTCAAATGGTTATGTGTTTTCACTGACTTGTAGTAATATTACTACTCTGAAATCCAAATTTAAGTCTAAAGAATAGTTGAATATTCTGAACAAATACTCAACTACTTGTAAAACACCAATACCTGAATTTTGTTGTGTTTGGAGTGGTACTTTGGTAAAGTTTACACAAAAATACAGTGGGGTGCAATACTTTTGGCCAGCACTGTAGAACAGCTTTGATTCCTTCTTCCACTACTGCTAATATCACTATATAACTGTCATCTGGAATTACCCCTTGAGGGATAGATAAAGTTGTATCGTATCCTCAAAGTCCGGACTCTGGTCCAGATCCAGACCGAACCACAACATATCCGGACTCTGAGGAAATTATACTTTTCATATGTATTATTTGTATTATCTGTGAGACATCACTGCAATGCAACAAGTCAAAATTCTCCACTTTCTCTGCTGTAAGCTGCGCTCCGAATGTCCGACTGCTCCACTGTCTGTGTGAGAATGTCTACTCTGCTTGGTCCAATCACATTCAGCATCCCGTCATCTCTATGACAACGATGGTTTGACACAGCGTTGGGCTCATTGAGAGTTGACAGCACCGCTAGTTTTGTCAGCAGTTAGCTTGACTCAGGGTCAGATTGCCCCACCCCCTCCCCCGACACAGTCCGACCCTGGCTTGACTGACCTTAATAAATGGGCCTTTGTCTTATTGAAAATTATCTTTGTGGACCTTTAAGATTTGTATTTGAGTACCCCTGCTATACAGTATTACAGTATTGCAGATGCATGCGTTGTACATGTGTCAGTTATCTGTCATCAATTAGTAAATCAGGTCTCTTATTGGCAGTTCTTTCACATCAATAGCAAAACCCTCTTCCTCCCTCTCTCTCCCTCCTTCCCTCCCTCAGCTCATGTCCCTAGCAGCATGATCGGCCTCCAGGGAGCTCTAATCAAATAACTTGCAGGCCATTGCAGCTGCCATTTTAAGAGAGATACACACACAGATGCTGGGTGCGTTCCCTTCTGGCCTATCACACCACAAACAGTGATCTAAGGCTTCGCTCATGACTATTACCTGCCCCGGCTTTGGAGACATTTATAGGCCAAACGCCGCGCTGCAATAATGAGTTTGTGTTTATTGCTAACCTGTTGCCAGCAGAAATGGCAGGTCCTGAGTAATTTGTGAGTTTAATTCCTCCACCTGGTCCTCCGATGGCCTATTGTCCTCCCACATCGCAATATGCACAAACGACACGTTCATGACTTGCAGACTGATAGCGGTTTCTGCAGGCAGTGATTTGTTCGAACCATTCGTACTTCAAAGCCGTCTGTGAATCAGGCTTTTGATTTGTTTTGGTTTCTCCTTTTGTTGGCCACAAAAGCAGGATTTAGGTCGTCTTGAGACTTTGGGAAGGCTGGTGATCAATGTTAATTACGTCACTGACATGGCGGGATTACTCTTAAAAGAGCTGTGGATTGATTGCTTGTCTTTATCCTGAGAAAAGAGGCAATTAGATGACCCAATATGTGGCCTAATGGCAGCTACTGACGTTGTACACGGTTGAAAATCAAGTGTCCCTTACATTCACTTTGCACAGTGAACTGAATGGATTTCTTTTCTTTGGGGTGTTTGTCATTGCTTTATAGTTTTCTCAAAAAAGAAAGGAAGGACAAAGCAGCAAACAATTTGCTGACACCTTTACTCTTTCTCTTTCTTTTTCTGTAATGTCTGCAAAATCCGTTGCCGAAAAACAAGTTCTATTGACTCCTTTGAAAGAAAAAGCACAACCATTGCTTAAAGTCTGATTAAATAAAGGCTATACCCTCCTGTTGTGTAGCACAGTGTCCAATTAGCATCTAGTTAAGCTATTTGGAGTAACGTTACTGTGGAATTTGAAGTCAGTCCATGGGGAAAGTCTTTCTCACCGAGGGAAGAAAAGAATCCTTATATCCGCCTTAATTAAAACATGATTTACGCTTAGTCCCAGCTATGAAGTTGCCTTTGATGGTTCTTGTGTCAATTAAAAGTAAAGTCCTGCAGAAGATTTACACTGCGCTCGTTACAAGCAGGTTATTCTGAAGGACAGGCGAGTTTCATCTTTCAAGTCCAGAGCTGCTGAGCGGGTTTGTGCAAGATCATAAAGGTGAAATCTCAAACTAAACAAGATTTTATACTTGCAGATTTTATAATTCTCGTATCAAGGGAATGTCTCTCAAGAGTGTTGCTCCTCCTCATTTTCCTCCACTTGCGCCTCTTCATCTCTCTCTCTTTCTTTCTCTGTCTTCTCCACACAAACAAAAGCAGAAGTGTCGCTGCTGTCGTCGGATCTGTGCCCGGCTCTTCCTCCTCCATGTAGTGGACATGGCTGTAATCTGCCGAAACCTGAGCTGCACATCTGCCCATTCCTCAGGCTCCATTTAAGATGCACAATACAGCATTTACGCACTTCCAAAAAAAAAAAAAAANCAAAAAAAAAAAAAAAAAGTCTTAGTCTGCCTGAGAGAGAAGGACAAGATGAATATTTAATACAGAAACTGCTTTTAGATACGCACAGGAAAATGCCCTTCCTGATGAGACTGAGACAAAGAACCGCCATCCATTTATCCTCCAGTCTAGCTGTATTCACCAAATTCATTGACCCTAATGGACTAAAATTTCAGGGCATTGAGAAGAATTCTTCCAGACCCGTAGAATAGTGTTATATCACCCAAGCTTATCTAGTGTTAGAAAACTCCATACCAGGGTAAATCTTCCTCATACACTTAATGGAAAAGTTGAAACCAATTCCCTTTCCCTCTGATGTTTCCCTTTCTGTGCATTTTTCTGCTGGCATTAATTCCCGTTCCAAAGTTGCTGTTAAGCAGACCAGAGGAACGCTGTGAGCTGTTCACTTTGACTGCAGATTCAATATTGCTAATTCTCCTTTTGGCTCAGGGAAAACTGTGAGCCATGATTTAGACTGACAGCCCAACAGCAGAATATATATTTGAATGAGATGCTAAGTTTTAAGACCCCATACTCCTAACATTATCCACCTTGCACCCATACAATTTATCGTAATACGGCCTTATTGCTTCCTGATATTTTCCGGTCACAACTGACCCTCCTCTTTCCATCAGTGTGTTGTAGCTGTAGATTGAAATGGAAGTCGGCAGGATGAAATCGGATCAATTATTAAATCCGCTGTTTGACAGAGGACAGAGGAGAGGCGAGTGGGCAGAGGAAGAAAGGAAAAGAGAGAGAGAGATGCTTTTCCCATGTCTGAGGTAATATCTGTCATGGTTGAAAAAAAAAACAAATAGAAGCTTTGTGCACTCAAGTGGGTAAAAGACAAGGCAGGCAGTGGCACGATTGACAGTTTATTTAAGAGGCCATTAACTTTACATACACTGCTTTGAAAAGAAATATACAACACGTTGTTATTTAAGGCCCCAAGGCTTTGAGTTCCCTAGCATCTGCTATGCTGAAACCACGCCAGATTGAAGTGATGGCTTTTATATTGAAAATGTAGCCCATTTATGGTCAGATCATTAAAAGAATGGAAGCTTGGTGTTGTATATATCTCACTTGCTCTGCTAATAGAGTGAGGGGGAATACCCAGAACCTGACAGCTTGACCTTTTCAATGTATTTTCACATTAGTTTTATACAGGCACTTCTTCTAACAGATTGTGCATTGAATATATTCTGTATAATTTTTGGTGTCATAAAATAGCTTTGAAGGCTAAAGAAGTTTTGTCCAGTTGAATCGTATTTCAGTGCATTTTCCACCTTGGTAGCTTTTATTTGAACAGGACTTGAGTTGGAATTGTGCTCAGGTGTGAACCAAAACAACTTGAGACCCTTTTTGAGGAAGTGATCTTGGTCTAGTCACAAGTGAACTCTGGAGCAGTTTGGTCATGGCGGGAACATGACCTGAACAAGTTCTAATATTAGAAAAGACAGAACCAGTGCATTGTTGATCTCGAACTGGAGAGGGCTAGTTTATATGGTGAACACTACATAAAATACACTTTTGATCAATCATTTCAAATCAAACATGCTGTAAAAAGGTCTCAAAACATCGACATTTCATAACGTCTTTAGATTAAGATTTTCTTTCTTGAATAGCTTGAATGCGTGGACATCAGCATCATACATGGGTTCCCTATATAAAAGTATCATTGCATGCTAAAATTTAATTCACACTTTAAAATAATTCATTAAAAGTTCAAATGTATAATTTTATTGTGCTCCACTGCATTAGAGATATGCTGAAATAAACTTGAAAAGGCAAAACTTTGGATGTGCCATTTTTCACTCAGCACCTCACGTACTTTACCCATTTCGCCTCCTTGTCCTCGAGCGCTGCTGAAGGGTCCTTCGTCTCCTACAGCTCTCAGAGTGTTGTTCCGTAGCTGATCCTGACCTCTGACCTTCCTCTGAGGGAGACAAGTACATTTCCCCTTCAGGGCCCTGAACAATATGACAAACTACCTAATTCATCTTGTGCTCATGGCTGAAATAAACTGCATCCCAATTCAGGGGCCAAATCCACATTTCTGGACCGAATGCATCAATAAATCCGTCAGTCCAAAGGTTTCTCCAAATGCGGCCAAGAAATGAAGCCTCCCTCTGCCTTTTGAAGACACTGCCTCCAGCAGCCTTGAGAATCCCACAATCAATTACAATATTAGCCAATTGATTGTTTAACGGAGCATCCTCATCAACCTGTAAAGTCGGGAAATTTCACATGTCAAAGTCCTGCTTACCAATTATTTGCGGTGGGGTGATCATCGCTCACTGGTAAATATCACTTGAAAGTGGACAAATGAAGAAGTCATTGAAAGGAGTAAATAATGGAGGACAGACACAAATGCCACTGTTTATTCTGATTAGCACCTTTGGTGTTAGAGATCAATGAATGTTATATGGTGATATCTGCCATTAACAGGTACACTGTTTGCCAGTTGTCCATCATGAGTTGTAGTTGTGCTGTAAATTCTGATATCGTAAAACCTGCTTGTGTTTACTGCTGGTGTTTATAACTTTGTTGGCCATTTGAAGGCAACTTTCTGGGCATTAATTTTAAAGGACCATACCACCCAATTTGCATGTTTGAGCCTAGTATATTCAATTTTCATACACTTAAGGTTACTGACAATCATTTCCCAAAGCATACTACTGGAACGGTGAGTTAAAAAAAAAAAAAATTTCCTACCTTCCAGACCGCCATTGGTTTCAGTTCATTCTGGTACGCCATTAAAATCAACTTGGGATAGGTAATCCATTGTGAACAACACATATATTCAGGTTTTTGTTTTTGTTTTTGTTTTTTTGTTTTTTTTGTTTTTTTGTTTTTTTTAGTTTTATCAGTTTTATCCTTTGGGAAAGGATTGTCAGTAATGTAACATGTATGAAAGTTGAGTATATTAGGGTCAAACATACAAAATTGGTGGTATGGTCCTTTAAATCTTTGGTTATATAAGTTGATCAGGATGGCCGAAACACATCATGGTTTTGGTTGCTCTAAGATTCTATCTCATATGGGAAGGAGAGACAGGCTCAGCCAAGTCTCCAGGTCCTCTGCAGAGCCCATCTTTTTTTGGACTACATCCTTGGAAGGATCCAACACCTGAGCAAAGACACAGCTAGCGTTTTGGATAAAGTCAAAGGTCCTGGGTTGGATGGGGGCAGGGCACTGAGTCAGCACAGCAAGCGTCCATAGCAAGGAGATGATTTAAACCATCACAGAACCAGGGCTCAACTTTCATTAGCCGTTGTCATTATTCCGGGCTGCTGTCTGACAGATGGCATTGTGGGATATCGGATTTTATGGCAGGTCATCTTTCACATCCAATTTCTTTTCCCATTTGATGAGAAGTTCTCGCTCCAGTCAAATTCATTTTGCAGTTTGAATATTGATTGGACTCTGCTCTCTCTCACTCTTGCTTTCTCTCTCTCTCTCTCTCTCTCTCTCTCTCTCTCTCTCTCTCTCTCTCTGTCTCACTCTCTGTCTTTCTCTCTCTCCCGATGTCTACTGCAAGTCTCTCAAGACTTATGGTCTCTTGCTCCTGGGGTTCAGTCTGGAAAACTGATGCTTCTCTCTCTCTCTCTGATCTACAATGCACCACCATAAAAACATTAATAAATATGAGGTGAATTTGGAAGTCAATTAATAGCTCTGCATTTATTAAATCTCAATTATCAACTTTGTGCTAATGCAATCATTTCCCATAATTACTGCAGGGTCTAATTACTAGAGCACATTTAAAGTAAATGCGATCGAATCAGCAATGCAATACAAACAACTCTAATGGCACACAGGAGCATGGTGGAGTTATAACGCTCCTCTACCTAATCTATTATATCAGAAAATCCTGTGAGGGCTGCTGAAATTAGCTTTACCATGAAATAAATTGATGATTTTTGAAAGGAACCGTCAGTCTCCCAGCTACTCCACAAAGACATTAGGGGTGAAGATCTGGCTCTGATATGGCAGCAGCAAGCTTTTATTTCCCATCAATTCTTTAATTTGGCAGACAGGATATAGATAGAGGATCAGTAGAGATATTTCTCTCTGCAGACGGTGACCTGAGAGAACCCTATTCCACCTATTTGCACCAACGGAACCGCTGCCGGAAAATGGCCATGGTAATGACCCATTAAAATTTCAGTATTTGGTGTAATGAGATGATCGCACCCTGCCAGTGCTTTGGATCTGAGGAGCACTGCGTAGAGAGAGACACACCATCACAATATCTCATTATATCACGTTATAGCTGATAAAAGGCTATAATCTACTTATATCGCAGGATTCTAGATATACTAAGTAGATCTGGTTGATGAATCAATCTCTATCATGTAAATATGCCTTGCTCCAGTGAGACCGGAAAAAATATGAGGCCTTTGGCCAGAATGAGCTTTGTGTCATATTAGCAAAGGTAATGGCTCATTTCTGAATAACAGACTTTACTAAAACAACCTCAGAGATGACTTTTTCGGCTCGGCCGGGGCACATTAATATGAAACATTCCAACCTAAACCTCGCAAAGCATGAAGAAACAGATTTGTCTTGGCAAGATATTGTAATTTGAGAGGTGATCAACCATGAGATAATGGAAATCTCATTCTGGACCTCTTCATTTTTAAAACCACGTTGCTCTGCCGGGTTACAAGGCAAGATGTCAACGGTGCTCTGAATGCAAACACGTTTGTTTCTTTGCTCTATCAATTTGGTTCCCACAGAGACACTGTATATTAAATGCAAAGAGTGCTTAAGAAAATGAAGCCTGTTTTCTTTCAAAATCTGCATTCAGACAGATAAACCAGCATGCTGATAATGCATCGGTGGGTTTAGACATCAATCTAAACCAGTATCCCATGGGAAGCTGTAATATCTCCATGGACCAGCAAGGCTATCCACTCATGGACTCAGACTGGCAGGCATCATCCGTAGAGCCTCTAGCTGGCCTAACAGTGCATGAGACATGGAGGCCTCCTTGGTCCACTGGTCCTCCCTGGGGCTGAGTGAATGGTGAACATCACACATAATCCTATATACTGTATGTGTGTGTGTTGTGGGTGGTGCTCTACCTCTGCTGCACATCATCTGTCCAGTTGCCAGGAGGCCCCCATCCCCTTCCTGAGCTGTGGAGCGAGACATCGCAAAATATGGAACAACGTGGAACCAAGCTGTTGCTGGCTGGCGCACAACCTCCAGTGTTGTTTCATAAGCAGGACACCGGAGTTGACTGCCAAACATGTCGCCACGGGAACAAAGCATCAGATGTTCTCAGGAGACTCTGGCAGAGGAGGATAGACGAAAGTGACATGATTTTCCTGTGTTCTTCTTTGTACTTTGACTTTGTGTGTACATGTGGATTTGTGTATGTTTTAAAATCATTGACAGTGCCACAGGGGTTGTGTGCATATGGGGGGGGGGGNGGGGGGGGGGGGTGTACAGGCATGGAGAAAGAGAAAAAAGGGTGTCATGGTCCAGTGCATTGAGATGGAGAGATTAGCCGCATGAAGCCAGTCTGCAGTGTTCAGGCAACTGAGTATACCACAGCAGAAGCCAGAAAGGTGCCCAGTAAGCCATTCAAACCTGGAGTTTTTGCTTTTCCTCTGTCTCTCTGTATACCTCTACTTCTTTTTCAAGATACTTTACTTACCCTGTGTTGTTAACAAAATGACAAAGGATATAAATACAGATAAAATGAAATAAGATCAGACGTGCTGCTCTGTTGTCCCAGAATAAGTTACCCCCAAACCATTACCTAATTATCTGGGTTGACCTAGTTTGCCACCTCATTCACAGACCCTTCCCAGTCTCCTACCAAGGTTGAACAGGGAACAATGTAAGGAAAAGTATGTTTTGGATACTTTTTAATTTGGTCTATTTAATGGTACTCTCTTCTTTGGAGAATCTTGCTAGCTTTTCAGGATCTTGGATTATTCCATCTTTACGGACTTGGATCGCCTTGTTGGATCATGCCTTCATTGGCTCACCTTGCCAGGAGGAGGAGAGGAGATTTCTCTTTGAATCTCTTGGAGGTTTCTTTCATCTTTCCCCCCTAAATCTTAAGTTTTTAGGGAATTTTTCTTTAGATTTGTGGGCCTGTAAAGCCTCTTAAGACTTTTTTATTAGACCAGATTTGCCACCAGTCTGTCTGTATTCTTGTATGAAGACTAAATGGCTTCACAAGTGCATAAAGATGGGGAAAAACCTGTAATGTGTGGCCCTCATTGGCTTATATGTTAGGAATTGACTCCAGGGTTAAGATTTACCTAAATCTGTTTGAATGGTTTGCAGTGAAAAAAAGTCATTATTTGTACAGCCTATTCAGATCGATCATGGTTTCATGGTTGTCAAGTAGATGCCATTGTGCTACTGAAAATTCACAGCTCATCTTTTATTGCTCTTTTTTTCACTGCAAACCATTCANCTTTTTTTTTTTTTTTAAACAATATACATCTGTTAGTGGTCAATAAAATATAATAGTGCATATTCACTGGACTTCTATGATGGTTAGTTGGGGAAAAAAATCATAGCAACAAAATGGATAAAGGCAGTCAGAAAGAAATGAAGAGTGAAGCTGAAACGTGCAGCAGACAGACCAGTTTAAAAACATGGGTGAGCATCAGGACTGCTTTTTTTTATGGCAGATTGCCCGTGCTTGCCATCTGTTTCATCAATGTGTAGTAGCCTTATGGATGCCAATTTCTCCAGCCTCAGGCTAGATGCTGTCTCAAGGTAGACAGCTCAACAAGGCCGTGAACTTTTCCAGCGGATGGGGAGGAGGATGGGCCGACGCCGCATTTCCTGAGAGATCCTCAAATATCATATTTTTTGGTCAAATCAAATGCTTTTAATTGATCAGTTAGCTTTAAAGCAGCAAGTTAAAATTAAAGCTGAACGTAGATGAGAACATTTTCTCATCTCGAATGCTGTTTGATCACACTTGCATGATTTCACGATGCCATCAGTGTTTTTATTTTGGTCGTATTGATGCTTGTATTTTAGGTGAATATATCAAAGTGTTTAGCATTAATTGGAAAGTATTTAACAGTTTGCTTCAACGCCACTAATTTGAGTCAAACCAAACATTTCTTGTCACTTGCCTCCCACTAGTTTTTGAGCTTTTAGGTCAGTTGATTTATTTTTTGAAGTTTTAGCGTACCCACTCTATTCTTTACTTGTCACTCACATGCCAGAAACCAATAAAGGCAAAAAGAATATAAGAAGTGGAGACATGCGCCTTCTCCCTCATGGGCTTATTTTTTTGAGCTTATGCATTCGATCAAAAGAATCTGTCACAAAAAAAACTTTTAAAGATGAGATTAAAATTTGAAATTGCTTTTTAAAAAAAAAAAAAAAAAAAACTTACATCATCCTTCCTTTTGTATTCAGCAATATGTTGGGTTTATTTGTTTTTTGTTTTCACCACATTCTGCCTTACCCAGGCTCTTCTGAAGATTCAGAAGAAAGTATTCTTGACCCCAGGTTCAGCCATCAATAAAGATTCTTCCCTTTAGACTGCGAGTCAGTCAGCGAATTGCAGAAAAGGCCGGTGTTAAATGTGTGGGAAGATTGTCTGGCTTTTGAGAAATATTAACAGTGGCCATGGCTGTCTTCACTTTTTTTATTTGGAAGTTGGCTCGCCAGTCGTTGGCTGGTCCATGAGATGCTTTTTGAAAATGGCTGCCAGGCTTCAAATAATTAGGTGGCGGTAAATATTTCATAATGGGGTGGTTTGAACACCCTTAACATCTTTGTCAGCTTCATAACTGATGCCAAAATAATGAAGCAGTTGCGTTCTGTGGCATAAATAACGATCAGAGAGCTAAAACTGGATGCTTTATCATCAAAAGTGTGTGGAAATATTTTGCTGTCAAAAATAATATTGTGCCGTACCGTAAGCGGAGTTTGGCAGAAATATCTCATTTCAGAACTGGCTGTCTCGTGCAAAATATAAACAACAGATGCATGAACTAAATTGAACAGTTGATGCTATAAGCGTGGGCATAAAACTGCTCGTGTTGGTGTGTTTGAACCAACTGTATCACTGACTGAAGCCGTCCTCCTGCGCACCACCTGACAGCTTGAGAGGAGGCTCACGGCCAATAACCAAAGCTGATTCAGAGCACGATCCACTTTCTGTGTACTTTTTTATAATTTAATGGGAGCTGCTACTTCCTGTTTCTTACCATGAGCTCCTCTCCTCTCCTCCATACAGCTCATCTTTGTGCAGAGACAGGTGTTCCTATTGAGATTGATCTGAATTAACATTTTGAAAATTGCACCTATAGCTGCATATATGGTAATGAAGACACATAACCCCATCAACTTCGCCTTCCTTTCCATTTCGATATTCACAGTATAATGTAAATGAAGCAGGTTGCCTGTGTGCAGCACCCATCCAATTAGTGTCTGGGATGCTAAATGCCGCCACATGACGGACAGCTGAACAGCCTGGAAGCAAAGGATCTGAAGCTTGGAGTGGGATCTTCACTGGGGAGTGAAGGAAAATTGATTTTGATGCTGAAGCAGGTGTAGCGGAAGCATGTTGAATTATCTTCAAACAGGAATAGTCAGTGATGATGATCAAATCAGTGACACACACGCCTCTGGGTGCATTTCCCATGTGTGGCGCGAGTCACACAAAGTTTGATGTTTTTAAGCTGGAAAAAAATAACACCAACTACTATACCCCTTTTGCTTTCCGGTCCTTTAGGAAAGGAAATAAGGCCTTATTTTTTGAGGACATTTTCAAAGAGAGGAGACATTTGGTGGATGCTGGCACTGCTGGGGAGCGCTGCCCTCTTCCAAAATATTGCAGAAACGTTCAGAGCCTGTTGTGAATTTAGAGGGGGAAAAAAAACACTCTCTCCACATCAGTCAGTCTTCTTGGACAAGGATCACAGAATCCGAGTGGATAATTTGACATGCTAAAAATAAAAATGAGGTGGAGGGATGAGGGCCTAGATTTTTTCAGCATGATCACACTAAAAATGAAAAGGTTTTTACCGTGGCTTACAGTTTGGTGCACAAAAAGTTTGGTGCTTAAGTTCACTTGTGACATTGATTTTTACATAGCCGTAAGTTTTTTTTTGTCACATACGTAATTTGTGTCAGATTTTTTTCTCTTTTTTTGATGAGGTATGAGTCAAGCTTGAGGAGTGAAATTTTAATTTTGAATGTTTTCACTGTAGCTCACTAAGACATGGCATTAATATGCTGTATTTCAGATGCATTATCTGGATAATGAGATCCGGTGTCAGGACTTTGATTTTGTAGGCAGGTCATTACGGTATTTATACCTGTGCTTTCTCCTTGCTGCAGAGCTGAGCGTCATCCATTTTTAAAATCACTGTCGCTGTCTTTGATCCAGGAGCAGGTACCCATTTAGTCACAACTCTCGATTCCAAATAACTTTATTAGCAAGAGTGAGGGGGAGACGGCGAAGTACGGTGACGTTTTCTACTTGTGGGCAGATTTTATCTCACGAATGAGTCAGAGCTCTCCTAGTTGCATTTACACCTGTCTGGTTGTGACAACATATTCCACAAGAATTCCACCTTACATCAACATGCATTTTTCCTTATCTGGAAAAGGAAATGCATGTTACTGCAAAGTGTAAACGGTGCCAAACAGAAATTATTATAGCCTGATACAGTATGTTTTAGCCAATCAAACATCATTTTTAAACTTTAAAATGTAAGCCCGGCATGCTCGCATGTAGCTGATTTAATGTGTTTTATGCTTTGGTGTTGGGGAGGTGTGCAAATCCGTGCATACATCTTCCCAAAAAAGAATAGAGTGAACACATTTAGATGCAGGTGTTGTTTTCCTCTCCAAGATAAACTGCTTCTAATTCTTGCACTTTCACTTGTGCATCATTTACTCCCACAATTCTGCCAAATGCAGCGACAACTGCTGTTGTAAATACATAAACAGTTCACAGAAAGTAGTCTTCCTTTGTCCTCTGGTGTCAGAATAATCACATATTTCCTCTCGCAACTGCTTTCAATAATTCAACTGTTTACATCAGCCTTTGAGCTAGAATGTAGACAGCGTGCATGGTTTATTATAAATGCGTTACATATTTACATTTGCATTAGCACAGTTTTGTGCAGCAAATTTACCACTTTCTGCCCTGCTTTAAATCTTTTGTTTCTTCAGATTGGAAATACATTGTCAATATGTATTTATTTCTAAATCAAAGCACCATTCAATTAAAGAAGCAACGGCTGCCAATTGCAACGTTTGCGGCTGCCGCGTGATATGAATTTGAAATGACATTGAAGCACATGCTCTGTCAGCCCAGGATCCATCCAATACTGTGTCCATCTTCCTTTGTTACTTTTTCTTCCCCAAGAGGCAAGTTTATCATGATAATCTTTCTGTGAGCAGACTGAGATTGTGTGGATGCCTGGGTAAAGGCTGTTTGGTGTTCCCCTGAAGGGATTCCCAAGGCCAAGATATATACACATTCATACAAATTGCAAGTTGCATCTTGTCCCATGCCTTGTTTATTCACTGCAGTGAAAAATGGTTTTATTTTCATCATTGGTGCACTTTGCTGCTTTGCTCCTTTTCTATAAATCTATAATCCAGGCTCAACGGAAAATGTTGTTTCGTTTTTCCATGCCACCTTTGAAAAAGCACTGGTGCTGTGCTTGCTGAGATTTATTTAGTCCAGGTAAATTATAAATAAGTATTTTGAAAGCTGTCATTTAAAAATAATCATGCTAAGTGCACCAAACTGCACAACTTGAATTAAAATGGAATCGCGGTAGCCCATTTGCAAACCCCATGGCACTTGGCATGTTCCACTTATGGAGGTCTTGTACAAAGGGGTCTGCTGGGTAAAGACCTCTTATGTTTGACATCAGAAAAGAGTGGTGCAGAAAGAAAGGGGGTTTTGTTGAATTTCTAGGTGTGCATGAGAGACCAAATATTGTCTCTATAGTTTGTTGCTGTAGCTTGACACGAGTTTGAAGGGTTGTACAACAGAGTCTTTCATTTTGGATGCCAGATCCATTACATGCATGAATATTTCCATCACAGCGTTCTCCATTCCTGTCTCAGGCTGAAATATGCATTATGTTTTCCGTTAATTTATTGTCTCTCTCTCGTGTGAAAGTGTTTGAAGATGCTTAGAAGTGACGGCACAGTGAAGTGAGGAGAAAAGGGGTGTAATATATGAGGTGTTATGTGCCAGATAGCTTGATACAAGTGGAATTCATTTCCAAATAGTATGAGATTATCTTTGCAAAGAGCCCTCAGGTGAAACGAAGTATGTGATGAAATGATCTCACTGATGAATTCTTAGTCAACAAAGGTGCACAGCATCCATACTGGCAAATTATGAGATGACTGATGACTCCTGCGCAATAATGGCAATCTTATAAATTTCTTTGCATGTCACATGGTGTGAATGGATATGTGTCAGACTGTATGATATCCAATTTAATTCATGTCAGATTGTGCAATGAATGTCTTGTTGCGAATGACACATAGGGAAAGGTGTCACCAACTTGTCATCCGTCGGCCCTGTGGGCTGGCGTGGACGTTGGTCATAGCAGCAGTCTATTTGTGAGATTTTGATGATGAATTTATGAATGTCAGAAGTGCCTATGGTCTCAAGAGTGTTAAATTGGCCATCAGCGGACATTAGAGACCCATCCTAAAAGGGACTTGAGGAAGTTTGAAGCCGATATGAAATAGACTGGAGGATAATCAGACTCGATCCAGTTGACCTGATAGAGAGAGAACATTGACACTGGCAGCAGCAGGAAAAGCCACCAATGAGGAGCAGCTTTTCTTTCAACCTCATCCTTACATCAGCAAAGAATGCCTGTGGCAACAGCACAGGACCTTACCTGAATTGGACCCAAAATGACTGGTTTTGTCAGGTCAGGTCTCGGTTTCTAGGAACTTAGTTGACTCATGAAGAGCTCTTGATTTCTAAACATTATCCATTTAGAATGCTCTATTGCTAGAATACAGGGGGCTAACCCAAGAACTATAAGGGCATGGTCCGCTGCTGCCGCAATAATCAAAGAGTATATGTAAAGTATGTCTACCTATTCATATTTATGGATTTTTGAAGACCTGGGGGAAGAGTAAGGAGTCACTGAGGGTACAGGAAACTATAGAAAGAGTTTTTTTTTCTTTATTTTGTTTTATTTTATTTGTTGTGCAAAATTTAAAATAATGTCATCAGATTTTTTAATCATTGGATTTTGGAAGCTATATGGATAATGATGATGAAATAAAAATGTGATTTAAAAAAAAAAAGAGGCAAAGTGCAAGTTNTTTTTTTTTTTTTTGGTCAATTTTGAAAAAGAAAATGAAGAGCTCTCGTGGGTATGTTACATACTGTGATCGAGGCTTTGGATTGACAAGCAGAGGCTTCATCATAGTTAACTTTCATCAACCCAAAATTGCACATCACAATGAAATAAGCCTGCTTATTAAGAAAATATGAATAAGACAGTAGCAGTGACCCTGAGCAGTAATATTACAGCAGTTTTTGTCAGCCTTTAGGTACTGAACTTTTGCTTGACATGAGCTTTGCATGGTTTTGAAGGACGTGGAGCTCCACGGAAAAGGTTTTCTAGTCCATTTGTCAGGAGTTCAGCAGCATTGGCCACTTTATTGTGCATCAAATGAAAGGTAGAGGTCACTGAGTGGGTGCTAGCTGTGCACTAGACAGAAGACCTTTGCCAAAAGCATACACAGAAAAAAAAAATCAAGATATACCAGCACAATCTTTTTCTTCTCTCTTTCTCCGTCCACACACAGCTTGCTCACACACTCTCTACAGTACCTTGCATTAGGCCTCTCTGCACTGTGTGAAGTTCAGTCAGATCACTAGCAGTCACAAACTCACAACAACAACAACAGGGCTCCTTCAGAGGGCACACAGCAAAACAACACCTCGCCCTCGCCTGTTGCCAAGTCCAGAAACAAGCACCAGCAGGTGCAAACCCCAACAGCTACCACTATAGATCTGCATCCAGGCCTGAAAAGGTTCCAGTCAGATGAACAAACCAAAGCGAGGTATAGATTTCTCTCGAGGTCAGAGCTCAAGATGTTTGGCTCAAGCTTGCTTGCCATTGCCAACAGGGAGCTGACCTACAAGGTTTTAGACAGCATGAACTGTTTTGGCCTCTGGCATCCATAGAAACCCCAGAGAAAAGTGATATGCACAAATAGAAAAGGAAATGTACTCACACAAAAAAGTCAAACTTTCTCAAATAAACATTTACAGTCAGCCAGAATTAGTTTGTACCACAATGCATACTATTAAACTGTATAACATTATAATACATTAATGTTCCTCACTGTGTTAAAGTAAATCACCACATCACTACATAGATGCAAAAGTTTATATGAAATGACCAACGCAAACCCATTTCTCTCTCTCTCTTTCTCTTTCTCTCTCTCTGTCTCTCTCTCGCTCTCTCTCTCTCTGTGCACCCAGTTTGACAGCATAAAACTAATGCTTGCAACAACCAAAACCTTTTTCCATATAACTGAACTCTAATCGTCCCCCCCACAATGGAATCACAGGAGGGACCATTCATTTTGTCCACCTCTTTGTGTGTTTTCCACACCCTTTATCTCAGGCGCCACTGATAGGATTTTGACAATAATTAGGGAAATGGTGAATGCCTTTGTTCTGTTCCAGTGATTTCAAAATTACACTGATTGGCTGACACAAAATGCTGAAATGTTCTTCTATGTACTTCTTCCTGATTTGCCAAAAGCAGGACTGCATCATTAGAGAACATGTTGACTCTAACTTCTGATTTCCCACCATAGAGGAAATAGTTGCTCTGAAAATGTCTCATTAATAAGTCCATCTGTCTCTCTATGAAATAATTGCCTGGATTAATAAACATTCTCAAGCAATGTGATGTCATTGCCTATGAAATCCAGACTAATCGTGTGTATGAAAAATGGAAGAGGAGGTTGGGGTCAGTGTTTGGTTAAAGCAAGTTTCACAGTGCTGTATGTGAAAATTTGACTCGTGAAAACCTGAGTTGGGAATTGAATCTAGGTTGTCTGTAATCAGAGCAAGCAGATCTTTCTGCCCATCTCTAAATTCAACCTCCGTATCCTTTCTTTCTGCTGCACCATTAAAGGGGTCATATTTTACTTTTTGTTATGTCCCCTCATTTTTATAGTGTAATTAGTGAAATGCCTGTTGAAAACGTGCATGTTCGGACCGGGCTGGACTTCATGGTGTGCGCCGCAGCCTGCCATTAGTGTCCATGGAGTGGAGCATATGCTGCCTTGCCCGGAGCATATCCTGGCACATGGACTACTTTTTACCAGCACAGCTCAATTCGATAACTGCTCATCCAACTTCGCACTCGACACTGCACGTCCTTGGGTCCTGATCATTATACCTGCCAAATTTCAACTTCATACAGTGCTGGATTCTCAAGATATTGGTGCCACAGTTGGATGGACAGAGATTTCTGGCTTTATAGTTGGATATCCAGTAGTTGGAAGTATGTGTTGAATCTTGACAAAATCATAAGGTTTACTCCTGTGGGAATGCATTCAGTAATGGTCGTAGTATACTTCAAAAGACACAAGATGAAACCATGGAAGAAGAGGTCGATGAATGCATCCTAGAGCGCCACATGCCGTATCATCCATAAGAACCAGTTTCTTTTTATCCCACTCAATGTTAGTCAAGGGGTTGCAGAATAGTAACAAAGCTCCTTACAGTCAGTTTTTATTTAATGATCAAAGAAAGGTAAAGATGATAGAGGAGGAATTGATTTGTTCTCTAAACCAGAGATGGAAGAAAATTTTCTCGTTTATTCTACAAATGTAGAGTTTCGATGTATTGCTCCAACCATTTGTTAGTCAACATCCGAACAGAGCAGGCTTTTATTGGGCGGGAAACTTAAAGAGTCTGTTTTCACTCAGTGTGCACAGTGGTGCATCGCAAAGGTTTTAATATAGACACCTGTATGAAAATATGAACATGGAAATGTGTATTCCTGTCATTTTTCAATTTGTTTTCAATTTGTCTGAATTTGTTTTCTTAAAATGAGCAAGTTTGGCGTGACGCTTTGAAAAATGGCAACAAAAGCCATCAGTGGAGACATCTTGGACAGCGCCACTATGCAACGTGAATGTGTGTTAAAAAGAAAAACAAAAATCCAGTCTTCTTCAGCAGTGATGTGAGATGCAGACAAAGTGGCGACGGTCTGCAAAGGGAATTTTTTTCTTAACCTGGAGACAATAAGGCTGAGATATGGATCGTACAACTCAGTTTTATAAAGTTGCTCCAAATATTTTATCCATTTGATGTACTATCTAGCTTGGAAAGCAAACAGTCTCCATCTTTGGAAGGACTCTTTTCAGCCGACAGGCATTGTAAAAAAGATTCACAGTAATGGCTTTCCATCACGAGAGCAGTGAATTCTCGTTGTCAGAGCCACAACTATCCATTAAACACCTGCTCATAACAGCATTCTTAACCCCTGCCTGCTCATACAGGCTTGAATGCCCCTGTAAANACCTGCTCATAACAGCATTCTTAACCCCTGCCTGCTCATACAGGCTTGAATGCCCCTGTAAACATTTTGCGTAACTATTCTGCTCTGTCACCGCTGATAGATGCCCAGCTTAAAAACTGCAATATTGGCATCCAAACAATAGGCGAGGCGCTATAGTTAAGTATTTCTCCAGAGAAATCTAAAATTATGTTCTCTCAAGGACATTGCCGACCGAACATAAAAAAAAAGCAGGGAAAGGGGGAGGAGGAAATTGCCCAGCACCCTGTTTTGCTCCACAGCTGTTTACACAGAGCTGCAGAGGCTGTAAATTCTAAAGAGCTGAAGCATATTGGGCATCATCTCCGGCACCCATCATTCCAGAAATTGCCTCTCTTTACCCCTCTCTGGAGAAGCGCGCAGTTCATTGCCATGCTTGCAGATCCCTTCACGTTGTCACTTTGGTGCTGACACTCGGAGGCCCCATAAACAACCAGCCTTTGCGATATCTCAAGGGTAGGTACCTGGTTTGGACACCTGTCTCCTCAAAGATATAAAGGGTAATAATATTTCCTTACCTAGACCTTTTACCTCTCCTCGTGGCTTTAACAAACAACTTGAAAGCCAATGGCTACTCCAGCTCCCATTTTAAAGGCATCAAATTCTGTATGTGAGGGGCCATGTTGTTCTCCACTTACATATCTGCAGTCAGGCAGACTTTAGGGTTTTCTATTTCATATGCTGGAGTGCAAAAATAAAATGTCAGCTCGAGACAGCTTAATTAATCATGTGTTGACTGCAACCATGTTTCAGAATTTAACATGACGACCATGACTGCTTTATAATAAGACCTTTTTAAGAAGGGGTCATAAATTGTATTTAATGGCTTCCTTAACAGTAAATGAATAATTTAACGATACATCAGTAATGAGCAACAATGAAACAATTATTGGGATGTCAGGTTGCAAAAAAAAATCCCTTTTGATTGTTCCTCCAGCAAACATATTTAGTATTTTTAGCTTTGTAATTCATCAGAAAGCCCTCCAATGGACAGTTTCACTACTTGCCAAAATGTTAACAAAATGTGTTAATTAACAACTTGACTTTTACATCTGAAGATTGTGTGGATTATTAAAGAGGAAGAATCTTTGATAAAAGGGAGCATATTATGTTTTTCATTAACTCTCATTTTTACAGTCATATATTAGGGAGTATGTAGTGAATACTGTTAAAGTTCAGCTTTACGCCAAAAGAAGTGCATCCAATAAGACAAACCCAGAGGTCCTGAACTGCACAGAAATTCCTTTATTCCCATTACATGTTTACTTCAACATGTAACACGTGTGAATTTACCTGTCTACACACTTGGCTAGACGTACCCATGAGGTACGGGGCTAGCAAACAAGCTAGCCATGTTTTGCAGTTCATGCCTGCATGGAACAGAGCCAGCTTTTCGGGACGTGGCCTTAAAGAGACAGTACCTAAAATATCCTGTTGTTACTCTGTGTGCACAGCGGTGCTACAGCAAGGGAGAGTATAAGTGCATAATACTTTTTTTTTTTTTTTTTTTTTTTGCACTTTAAAGCACTGTGAAACTTTCAAAATAGACTCTTAAAGAAAAGTAGGAACTTGGACGTCCTTATATGTCCACTTTAATGACTTTCTAACTTGTATCTGCACATCTGATGGCTTATTATAAAATGAGAACCTCGTGACCTTTGAAAAACACATTTTGTCATCCTGACAACCCAAAAGTCAATCTTAAAATAAAATAAGGAAATGCTTTTTTTAACCATTAAAAAAAATCCTTACAACTTGTAAACTCTTTATAAAATATACTGTTAAAAAGTTTTTCGAAATGTACAGTTAAGATCCAGAATATGAAAGCATGTATTTAATCGATAATGTATCCTACTTTTGCACATGCAACAAAGTGCTTTTGCAACAAAAAGCTGCACACTCATTCCATTTTTCTCTCATTTGAGGACAAAGATTGGAGTTTCATTTAGGTTTCAGTGGAATACATTTTGACAGGAAAAGTGTGTAAACAAGTTCATCACCTAACAGGAATAATCATTAGTTGACTACACACCGACTCCATGTTTGTTCAGGCCGTAAACAATTAAATGGTGAGTTGTATAAAAGACTTTTACTCTTTAGCGCCAGGATATCAAATAACTCAAACTGAGCTGAACAAACTGCTTTTCATTCAGTGTACAAATATCAAAACGCTACTTCCTGATTTGCCGAATCAGTAACAACACTTTAAAATCCATGCAAATGAGTAGTCAATAAATAAATAATCATCTCAGATTGCACTTTTAGACTCGTCAAACCATCTGAGCCTCTTGAACTGGAAACCATTAGCATCCTGCACAGATCACTGCAAATATGTCCTTTCATTTCACACAGTTATTCCATCCTTTGAATGTTGAGAGCCACAAGGTCACATAGGAGACCTGTGCCTTCTTCACACTGGCAAATTATCCCAGCCCTGCCTTTTATTGAATCTGACACTTTGAAGGGCTTTCTGTTGGCCCATCCCTCATCTGTAATAGTATTGATTTTCCCCCGATCATATCAGGCCATGCATTTTCAAAAAGACTGGCAGCACTTTTTATTTTTTTTCCCCTAACTCCATTCCGCCTCAAAGGCTTTCGTTTTATTCCCGGCCAAAGTGTTTGTGCGCTGGCAGAATTGTAACTGTGAACACACATCTACTATGCAGCAATTATCAAAGGGGGTAGGAGTAAGAGAGGAATTGATCTGCCAGGCTCGCAGTACGGTAAACAAAGCCTCCGTGTCCCTTGTGTCCTGAGCAATTATGAAGTGCAAGAAGTAGCAGGTTTTGCATGAGCTATAAAAAGACATCTAAAAACAAAGCAGGAAACATGTTTGCCAAGGAACACTTACAATTAGCTTTAATAATCTGCTTCAGTTATATCTAATAAGCACTTTGCAGCTTGTGTTTTTATCTTCTTCCAAACATGCCCTTGATATTCGCGGCGACATTATGCAGGTTGATCAGCGACGTCTTTGTCAGCTGCAGCTTCCTCGTTTACTCGAGAAAAGATATAAATATCTATTGTGAGAAGGGGGAAAAAACATTTCCACTATTTCCCATGTCATATTCCCTTCAGCCCTACTCGATTCATTCCATTGTTTTCCATTAGCTTGTTTGTCACCTTCTGTGCGACGGTATTGTCTCTTGCCCCCTCCACAGAATCTATTCATGCAATGTTAGATTTAAACTCTGATATGCAATGTCCCCGGGCGCTCAGCAGAGATGGATATATGAATAGCTTTTAGGAAAATAAATTGATCTTTGATGCTTGTCCTTCGGGGGGAGATTATGTGACATTGCTTACTGTCAACAGTCTGTTCGTTTTCTATTTCACTAGAGCACCATGGGTGAAAATGCACTCACGAGGTCCATTGGAATCGAAACGAAATGGGCTATTACCCTTCAATGTGATATTTCTGAGGCGATGGAAATGAAAAGAGGTCTCTCATTTGTGCTGCGATGATTTGGTTATAGCTCTGATACACATAGAGAGGGAACCTGCGTAGTCCACATTTATCAAGTCTTAAGTATGTTTAAATATGAGCTGCTTAAGCGAAACATAAATACGAAATACGCAGATGGAATACGTTCAGAAAGATTATGCGCTGCAAGAATCTTCACGAGTTGGTTTGTCTTGTGGAACGGGATCGTGTAATGAAATCGGACCTGTGCAGAGGCCTTTCTCATTTCCTCCTCCCCTCCATCCCCAATTGCACATGAGTAATAGAGTCCGTCAGCCGAAAACATCACAGTCAGCAGAAAGGCGTCACAAGCGCCACAAAGATTTCAATTATCAATATACCATTTAATACATCGCCGGCGGGCCAAACAGGCTGGCATCAAGACAGGGCGAGATGGAGAATGTTATTTCTCAAACACATCAGCACACAGCTGCAATTTGGCATTGTGGTGCAGCAGGGATCAAACCGGGCTCCATCCATCAAACTGCACTTGGAACACGGAGAGACATCCAGCTCGTCACGCGTGAGCGATCGCGTTGGAGCGCGCAGAGTGATTACAAAAGCGCGACATCCCTCAGAGAGCTGTGTTTGATTCTCGTGATCAAGAGATGGGAAGCACCGTCGTTGATGTGTCAATGTGGACGTCTTCGATTCCTGTGGGAGAATATGGCCGCTGCTGCACTACGCTTGTATTCTGGACTCACAATAAACAAGATTAATGCATAATTATTCATATTTAAAATGTGAAACAGCATATATAATAGAATTGTTGTTAAAATAGCTTGCCTTGTGATGGGATTAAAGGACCTCATATAACACTAGATAAATCTTTCTTTGTAATAAATCAAAAACAATAAAGTGACCTGTAACATAATTATGACCCATCCTACACTGCAGAAGTTTGAGGCCACCCCCAGATTTAAAAAAAAAAAAAAAAAAAAATCAGCAATACAGTTTGTTTTACAATTTATTACATAGGAGATGACAAAAATACATAAAATAAATGTAACTAATTAGTTTCTAAGAAGAATTTGTAAATGTATATTTACTGTCTCAATCTTTTGAAACTGTTGTTGAATAACCTTCATTGACAATATTGACATTTGTCTCTTTCTTAATTTTTCATGCAATAACTGCACATAAACAGGCAAAATCTGTTGAATTTACAATAAAAAATTGTATAGATTTTTTTATGTAAAGGTATTCAAATGAAACTATATTCTGTATAATAATGAGCCATCCTGTCTTACTGACACGACCTTGACAGAAAGTGAAATGCATTGTACATTTTCTAGCAGAGTGCATGTGCATTGTACACATTGTTGCACACACACACACATACACACACACAGCAATCAGGTAGCATGTTTTAGCATACGGCTGAAGTTGTTTCATAGGAGGAATCCTTGAAAAATGTCCTTGTTCTGCTTTAATAACATCTTAATTCACCAGAAGTGTGTTAGCACAGAAAATATCATGTAGCATTATCTGAGCTAATGGGAGTTTTTGTGTGTGTGTGTGTGTGTGTGTGTGTGTTTTGAGAAACAGATGGACAGGTGCCTGTTGATGTTGCAGCACCTGCCTGTCAACTGGCTAATATGAGAGTATAGTATGTATGCACTTCACCTGTGCGTGTGTGTGTTTGTGTGGAAATGATAGAATGCAAATCACCTGCTGTGCGCTGCAGCATTTGAATTTTCATTGGTTGTTTACCAAGATAACGCAGTGTAAGCCTGTCAGGTTTTCTCTCCAGCAGCGAATCTCTTGAATGCTTTTAATAGAGAAGACAAAGAGATGAAAATGAACTCACACACACACATGTCCTTTTAAACCTCTTGAATCTGAGGTCATTTTTTTTTCTATTTTGCACTGCTTTCAGTTTTGTCTTTGCTCAGCATCTAAATAACTGCCTTTACCCCACATTCAATCTCAACTATAAGTCTGATTATTAATTTGTCAGCTTAAAATCTATAAAGCTCCAATTACTCAAAATATTTTAAACAGGTGCCTATTGAAATACAGAAATCATAAATGAAAAATTGGCAAAATATAGGTGAAAAGTATCTTTACATGAATATTGGTTTATTCCAACTTGTTTATTATAATTATTATTATTATGACTATTCTAATGGTGATGCTTATACATGGTCTACAGACAGTGTAAATGTCTGAAGGCCCCAATCTGCAATGTAGTTTTTATCTACTTGTCTATAAAATTAAAAATTAGATGACAGCACAGACCCAAGAGTGTTTTGAGATCTGGTCAAGATTGTCAACAGAACCACTATGACTAATAAAACTGTATGATTTAACATTTGTCAATATGCAACATATTTTTTAGATTTTTTTTTTTTTTTTNATTTTTTTTTTTTTTTTCTGTTTTTTCAAAAACAGCAGTCAAACTGCCCAATTTATTCTCCTCTTTGATTTTCTTCTCCATACAGATTGACTCAGAGGAAGCTGCAGGAAAATGTTGTCCCCTTAAGGAACATGAGTCGCCTCATTAGACAGGAAAAAATAAAATAGCCTTTGGAACATTTCGGTCCAATTTCAGTGTCAGTCAGCATAGTGAGGGAAAAAGAAGTCTTTTTTTTTTTTTGGTTTGAGTGCCTTTTTGCAGTAAGGGATCCTGCCAAGATTCCTTCTAAATCCAGCACTTTAGAACAGATTGAGACATAAATACAGATAAACACTTACAGCATATGAATTAGGTCTGGTCGTGCAGCACAAAACTAGGTCACCGATATATAGTTTGTAAGCCTCTCCTCATGTCCTAATCATTCTTTTCAGCTTCTATAAGTGGCATTCATGCAATTTTATAATAATTCCAAACAATAATAGAAAAGAGTCGCACAACATGGCACTAACGGATGTAGAAATTTAAAAAATGATGCCCAACAGTTTAAAATCAGTCAGCTGAAAACCTGGTGCACCTGCTGTTGTTAAATGAACTAACTCATGAAAAGAGAATGAGATGTGATTACGTTTTTATAACCTCTTTTTGGCATTGACACTACACTCCGGAGTCAAAGGAAATCATCCAGGCATATACAATTATATAATCCAATGTAATTTCTACAGCAATGATTTGCTTAGAAAGGATTATTCTCACAAAAACACCTTCCGAAGGAAGACTTTTGGGAAGTGGATGTTAAAAATGTATTAGTTATTGTTTGTATGGCAACTCAAAGATATTAAAATACACTTGGTAAAAAAAAAAAAAAAAAAAAAACTGCCAAAGTAGAACAAGCCCAAAGCCTGTCTTAACCTACAACAGCCAGGTTAATATATGAGGAGAGATTAAAAAAATATATAATTATCAATTTTCTTCTTCATTTTGCTGCCTCTCATTTCCATTAGACTTTTTTTTCAATCATTTCAATTTTCAATGTTCACATGTCAGATGGAGTGGAAGTAATAGGCTATTACAACAAAGAGGTATAACACAATTCCCTCCTCATTTTTACTTTCCTCCTTTTCGGTTTCATTTTCAAATTCCATTTTTAGTCCACAGCTTATTGTGTTCAAGTTCCATAACCATGTCCAGCTGAGTTCTAGTCAATTCTTAGACCAGACTGAGGGGGTTTTTAAGTCCAGTTGCATCAGAGTCTGGAACATTTTTCTCTTTGTATAATTCATTTTGGCAGGTCGGAACACAGCAGTTGCACTCACGGAGGACCAAAAGAACCCACCTAACCCTTTTTAGGAAGTGGTATCATTCTGGTCACAGTGAGCGCTCGGCATGCAAGGTTAGCATGAAGGAAGCTACACCTTTGATTAACCACAGCTATACTCAAATAGATTCCGTGGAAAGGTTGTAACATGATAATCTGAACAAAAACCCTTGTATTAACATGGTAAAAGGACCATACCACCCATTTTGCATGTTTGAGCCTAATATATTCAATTTTCATACATGTTACATTACTGACAATCATTTCCCAAAGGATAAAACCATATTTCAGCTTTCCTNAAGTGATACACCCACCTTAAAAATCAATGTTTCGCCTGCTAATAGTTACACAGCCTTATGAAGTCACGGTCGTTAAAATTTTTTGATAAACGCAGGTCTTCTTTTGGGACTATGTTCCCGGGAAAACATGCATTCAATTTGTGCTTTTTATTGCGCTAAAACACTAAAATTCCGAAACTTCCAAAAAAAAGCTGAATACACGTCTTGTTTGCGATGATGGATTACCTATCCCAAGAACATTTCAAGTATCAACAAGTTGATTTTAATAGCGTACCAGAATGAACTGAAACCAATGGAGGTCTGGAAGGTAGGAAAAAAATAATAATTCACTGTTCCAGTAGTATGCTTTGGGAAATGATTGTCAGTAACGTTATGTGTATGAAAATTGAATATATTAGGCTCAAACATGCAAAATGGGTGGTATGGTCCTTTAAGGTTAGCACGTGTTCAATATGTGCTACGTTCTCCTGTTCAGCTGTCTAAAGGCAGAACATTTCTTCACATAATGTGAAGCAACATGCTGTTTTTGAGATGTCACCTTGAAGTCAAATTCAGCATTCTGCCGGCAAAGTTTTGCTCAGTACGTATATTGCCCAAATATGACCACAGGGAGGAATGTACTGTTGCAACCCCAGGATAGCAAACTTCTTCCTGTTTTGAGTTTCTCACTCCCAGCCCCAGACATTTCTGACCAATGAACGGCGCAACAATTCTCATGGTTTTTTGAATATATTTGGGCATATCTTCTGCAAAAAAGCAGCAACTCTATAACTGATTCGATGGTTTGAAAGCCACCTTAGAGCAGTTTTAAAAGGGTCTGAGACAAATCAGGACACCCGAACAAGTCAAACCCAAATCTGGATTACAGCAAAAGAGGCAACTGACAGTTTAAATAAAGTCTAAATGTAAAATTAATACTCAGGAAGTGTATTAAGAATCTATAGATGTTGATCTTTTGTAACAGATGTAACTCACGAACAAACTCAATAATTATAATTTCCCTTTATTCATCTTTCTCTACTTTCAGTCACTTGCTTATGTTTTTCAGGAGGCCTGTATGTTTAAAGGAATCCAATATATTTTGCTAAGAATGAAATGAAAAACACACATAAGTGACAGAAATCATTTCCGTTATGAATACACAGCAGAGGACAGATGATTGTTTTGCAAACAAAAGCTCCAAAGCTTCTAAAATTGATGGTATAACCGCACTTCCTGCAGAGGATTGTATTTCCAGTTATTATTTATATTCCACAGGAATGAAACAGACTTTTTCAATAGCCATGTGTCAAATGTCTGTTTACCACCTTCCTCCAAAAATCCCAAAGCATCCTCATCCTCTATATTCATTTTAAACAGTAGGTGGACAAAACCCAGTCAGGTTCTTCTCTGTTTTGTAGATCTGTAAAAGTTGTACAGCAGTTTATAAGAGCTCAGCAATGCAGATGAATCATGCATCAAAACCTCTTGCAATCTCAGTTATTTTCACCAACATCTGCTGTGAAGACTCAAGGTTAAATTTGCCTCCAGGGGGAACATAATTGTTGTGAGCATATGTTGTTTATGAGCTGTGCTGGAGACCAGATTATCCAGGAAATAATGCTGTAAAAATTGTCCAAGATTCATGTCAGCATGAGATAGAAAACGAAAAGTAGTTGATCACAACTTGGAAATGGACTTTGCTTACAAACTTTGGAAAATTTGGCAAAATTCTCATTTCATTTCTTACCTGTAGTTTGAACGTGGCTTTTTTTTTTTCCTTAATAGTTGGCATAATTCATTTGTTTGGCGTTTTGAGGTGGGCAGCAGCTGTCTCGAGAGCCGAGATTACATTTTCTCTCCTGTGAGGCAGAAATCAAATCCTATCAGAGGGCTCTTAGGAAAGCTTTGACTTCTGAGTACTAACAGATAACTAAAAACACTCCGTCCTCAGGGATGCTACCGTCATTCTAATATATGCCAATTTGACTTTTCCTTCCTCTGCCAAGGACAGAATGCCACCTGCTGAGGGATCCGATTTTATGTGCATGTTTATGGACATCTCGGCTCCAGAGACCCTGCTTGAGTGATGGCTCAGCGCTCCATGGGGAGAAACCTGCCCTACCCACTGCCACACCTCTCCGCTCGTTCGTCTTCGTGACACGGAGGGGAGAGAATCTACATGCCTCTGCGTATTCTACACCTGCACGGAGAGGACGCCATGTCTGCGGGAATCTAACAGGTGGGTGGAAGGATTGGCAGCACAAATCAATGACGAGAGAGAAAACAAGAGAGAGAGATGGAGAGGAGCCGACACATTTTGATATCTTTCATGATACTTCAGGGACAAGGCACATTTAAGATTATTTTGAAGAGAAGATATTCCTTGAATCATGTTATGCATAGATAATCCCACATTTCAGGTTTAGATGTAATCACACAAATCCAATTCACTGGCACCTGATAGCATTAAACTGATTATAGAGGAAAAACTGGCTTTTGACAAATGTTGGATTGAGGTATAATTCCTGGATTTCCAAATAGGTGATATATTTATATTGGTAAACAAGATTCAGTTTTGTAAACCTGATGTCCCCTAAGGTCATGGTGTAAGGAATACTCGCCTGTCTCTTTGACCCCTTCACTTTCTAAATCATGTCTTCACATTAACATACTGTACTTTAGTTAGCCGGACACTTTAGCCCTACTGTCAGATTCATCCAAACTCTCCATGATCATTATAAAGGTGTGGGGACTGTGGAGCATTTAACACACATTCAGTGGCTTCCTGTTCCTAAATGCTCCCCTGATCGGTTGAAATTCAATTATGCTAATCACGGTTAAGGTCGCGGGCAAGCTGGCACTTTGCTCTCTTTTTTGCTACGCTTCATCTATGTGCTTTTGAGAATAATTATTCTTAAAAGCATATCATTTAGACCCCTTTATGAACAGAGAGTAATTTGTGCACTTTGTAGCGGGTTGGATCCTGATGCACTTTAAAACGCTGGCTGGTCAGAGGTTGCGGGCTCTGAATGGGCCCTGTGATAGCATCCAGTCTGAGTGCTTTCACCGTTTTACCTTTGTACAAGTCATTTTCACCAATACTTTGACTGTAAAATATACACAGACGAATGTAGATGACTGAAAACGTGTCCAAGTCAGGCAGACATTGCAGATGGCTAACGCTGAACAAACTTCTGCTGAACAAACTGCCATGCTATTAGGTGTAATAAAAAAAAAAAAAGAGTAGAACTGATGAATATCTACGAATGTAAAATGATTGCGTATTAAATTCAGACTGTATTGTGTTAATGGTAATGTCTGGGATTGACATGGAGATAATGAAGTAGCAAATAAGAGATAGGCTGTATCTGAAGTAAAATTATACAGGATATTCTGCGCCATGACCCATGCAATTCTGGATTCATACCTGAACAGAACTAATAATTGCAAATTGCACTTTTACTGCTGAGCAGAGCACCAGCTGGACTTTTTTTTTATTCTATTAGTTACCGTATAGATCTCATCTCTAAGTTTCACACTGAGATAATTTGTCTTTAAGTGGTCTGCAAGGCATACCACTCTGAAATTCCCTGCCTGCGCAAATACCACTCAGTCCATTAGCTGCTATGATTACTGTACGTATTCAACTGTATATGTAACATAAAATGATTTCCTAGGGTACAAAGTCAAACTCACTATTGTAATCACCCCCCCCGAGCTGCTGGTGTGTGCTCCAGGCCATTTTGAATTTCATTTTAGCTTTAAAAATCTAATTAGCCCATGCAAATTATTTATATCTGACAGCTAAATGTGTCAACGTTATATACATTCTCGGTCATTCCTGTACTTCTGTACATGAAAAAAATGCACAGTCTCGATGTTCTTTTTCCCTGATCTGGTTGAGTACAATCCAGCAAAAAAACAAAAAAAAAACACAACTTGCTTATAGCACAAGTGCCAGTTAGCGAATAATAACATTTGGCCATCTGGCCGTCGATATAAGTGCAGCTGAATCTCTCACAAACCAGATACAAATGGTGTAGCCAACATGTTTCAAGGGATTAGCAACTCCAGCTCCTCTTGACCTTTTATAATTTATTTATTTATTTCGCCGTGGGAAAGATATCCAGTCATATTCGAGAAGTCAAGGGAGGTTTGCTGCAAACACCTGGTACTGGCAAGATATTAGCTGACTTTCTGGCCCTTCCGCATTATTATTTTTTTCCTTTTTAAAGGAGACATATTGCGCTTCTTGTTATTTCCCCTCATTCTATTATGTAACACAGTGTGGAGTTGTGTTGAACATTGTCAGAGCTGCAAAATGTGAGGCTCATGCTGGAATGGTGTCTAGTAAGACAAACTCAGAGGTCCTGAACTGCCCTGAACGCTAAGTCTTTGTTTCATTTCGAGGCTAGTGAGTGAGCGTTCGGCAGCATCCTTATTTCACAGTCTTTGATTGTGGACAGGTCAGAACTGATGCAGCTGGCCAGAACAAGATTTTTAGGAGAGAGGGGTCCTTATAGTATTAAATATGGCCTGTTTTAACTCCATGAACACAGAGATGCTGCAGGCTGCAGGGTTTTTTTTTTTTTTTTTAACCATGTTAAAGCATTAACGTTTCAAAATAGATCCTAAGAAAAAATAAGGACATGAGAACCCTTAATGAGAAATATAAAGTGGTTTTCAGGGAAAATCAATGAATTGTATGTAAAAATATTTAATTACTAGTAATTAGTTAATTATTCAGATATACTGTCTGAATATATTTTCCCATATGCTGTACATGGAAAGCACTAAAAAAGGACAAGCGGTGTAGAGTTACGTTGGCGATCATAAATCATGTGGGAGGCACTTCATGCTAAATTGTATTGACATTCATACGAGTGACATTTGGATTCATATTAAGCAAATAACCTTCCATTTACATGTTTGATTTTTCAGTCAGAGCAAGACAAAACCATTTACACAATCATGGAGTGCAACAGAACTTCATTCTGACAAAAGATCAGAGTGCAACTGCTCAAATCCTTGTAGAATCACAGTGGTCACTTAACTTGATTTGCGTTGATGTCTCTGATTTACTTTGCCTTTGCTTTTATTTATTTATTTTTTTTTACTCCTGTTTGTAGCTGTGACTGATATTGTTTTGGGATATTCACATAGTGGGTAGGGAAACTGAATTGCCTAATGTACTGTAGAGCACAAAATGTTGCATAAATGTATTATTTGGCTTGATGAGATTGCTTCGGGCGCTTGTGTACCTCTGCCGTCTGGCCAAGCTACAGCTATCTTTCAGCACGCTAACTCCATTATCACCACGGCAATTTTCTCCCACACACTTGAAATAACAAGTGCTTATTTGCAAAAGAAAAAAGAATCAGCAGTAGTATTGTCCATTAGTTACTCTCAAATTTCTTTTTAGCGGGTCCACTGGTTAAACTGCTGCCGCATATGTACGTTTCAAGGAAATGACTGTTAATTTAAGGTGTTATTTATGGAAATAGATAACTGCAGATGCATCTACTTCAACACATTGAATAGCAATAATGAGTTGAAGCTGAGGAAGAGAGAGACAGAGAGAGCGAGAGAGTAAGGTACAATAGGAGATGGTGGGCAGTGGTGCTGAGATATAATAGCCATTACAGAGATGGCAGCTTTAGCCAGGTCGAGGACATGGAGGTCAGTCACAGTGGGACTTGGCCACACATACACTCACATCTGCCAAACAGCAGTGGGCTGTGTAACACAGGCTAGAGAAGGCAAGAGGAGGGCTGTACTTGGCTGCAGCGCATTTAACAATGTCACTTTCACAACAGACAGAAATGCTGCACACATAGTACATTTGGTCAAAGTTGCCGAGATGTGTGAAATTTTATTCAAGGTGCACTGCGGTGCTTATTATTGTGGGTCATTATGGGTCTTGGATTGGCAATGAAATTCTTTGTTGAAGAGACATTTGATGTGGTAAAACTTTGCAATGGTTTAATGTGTAAAAACACATTGATCCACTTCTGTTCTGTGCACACTGAGTGAAAACAGGCTAATTAAAACCCCCCTCTAAAAGGCCATCCTGTTCTACTTGGCCAGCTGTCAGGCCAAGTGCTAGCAACACCCACAGACTGTGAAACATGGATGCTAACCAAACCTTTCGCTAGCTTGTACTCTAATGCTGCGTTCGACAGACCTCGGAACTCAGATTTTACCAACTTCTTACTTGGAAAAATGCGGCACTTGAAGTCGGAGCTCTAGCTGGGAAACTCAGACCAAAATTACCTACCTCGACTTACCGAGTATGACATCACTCAACATGGCTGCACCGGTGGAAGCGAGCTTTGCGAATGGAAATGATCAGCTAAAAGGCGAATAAAGTATTTTTTTCTTGTGAGAAATTGAAAGAAAAAGGTCAGAATATATCACCAAGTTAACTATCTATTTTGTATAATAACTATTTACCATTGATACGCAAGTGTAAATAATTTCATAATATTACTTCTCTGCACAATGTTTAATACCCACTGTGATTAATATCATTGTAAAACAACACAACCTAACAGTCCTGTAGTCTAACTTTAATTAGCATTTATTACGAAGTTTAATTAATTTTACAGTATTTACTGGTGTTCAGCTATGAACACCAGTAATGCTGGTGTTCATAATGTTCAAAATGTTTTTGTTTTTTTTTGATTACATTTGGCTGGAACGGTTTGAGGTTGGAAGTTGGAACTTCCAACTGGGAAAAATTCGACTTCCGAGGACTGTCGAACACAGCATAAATACACGTATCACACATTAGCATCAACATTTCCACCTGGATTTTTCCATCACAGATATTCTCCTTTTATTTTCACCTCTTTCACCCACACAAAAACACACCCAGATATTTTGAAATCACAACAAAATAATTAGCCCTACTTACAGGACCTTAATGAAATCCAGCGAGAATCAGATAAACCCAAGCAGCATCTTGGGCAGAATTAATCCAAATTGACTCACGCAAGCTACATGTGATACGCAGACAGATAATTATATTAAGGAGGAAAATCTTTGCTAATTATATCTTCCCTTCACTCTCTTGTCATTTTGAATTTCAGACAATGCAGCATTAGATGAGAATGTGGCCTCTCTTATTGACTAACACTGCAGTCATTACAAATGAAGCAATTTCCAATCATCCGTAGCCCAGTGGAGTGTTAAACATGTAGTGTGCAATTAAGCAATGACAATAAATGCAGTATTAAAACTCTGGGGCATATTCTGTTGGCGTCCCTGATAAATAAAAGGCTTAGATTGACGATGGGGGGGGGAGTTAGTAACTGTTCTATCAGCGAAAGCATTACCAGCCAATTTCAAGAAGAAAAATGCCACTGCCTATGAGTGACAGAGCCATGTGTTAATATGATTCGAATACATCACAGAAGCACAGAAAAAATAATAACTGGATAGAATAAATTAATTTTGGGAAATGCTGGAAGAAATAAATCACATCCCAATGTCAAACAAGATATTGAAAGAAGATGGAGTGTCAAAGGCAGCATAATGGCATCTTGAGTAGGGTTGGCCGTTAATATATTGCAAAACATCACGACGGTTGCTTAGAGACCCCGTTCCCGGTTACAACCCACCCGCCAATCATCTTGCAGAGTCAGACTCATTCCAAACTTGAGCCCAAGGCAGAATTGATCCATGAGAGATGAGTGAGAATCCATATGGGGAAGGACTGAGGAGGAAAATAAAGGAAGGTCCAGGAGGTGAAAGATCTTCCCCCAATAGTGTTAAAGATGCATGAAATACCTCCGGCTTTTCATGCACGTCTTTGATATGATTATGTGATCACCTTAAAAATACATTAAAAATTCTATAAAAGCATCAGGAGTCATCAGCACAAGAGTAAATCAGCTTACCATCGCATAATCTAGATCTGTTATGCTAACATCGATTTATGCTGAGTTCAATCTGATTATGGTGTTTACACGACGTTTGAAGAAATCAAATCGGATTATAACACCTTAATCAGCGTATAACCAGAATTTTAACATGCATGTAGACGTAGTGAACGATGAGTGAACTTCCCTCCTTTTGAAGAAAACATTTACAACTTTAAGCATTAAAGCATTAAAATCATGTGCCTATCCTGCATTCCTAATTATTTTCAAAAGAAATACTCCTCTCTGACTTCTCTCTGTCCCGAGACTTTAATTACAGAAATGACCTTAAACTCACAATTTGGTTAAATAATAAGTACCTCCATGCTTAATGACTGTCATTGACTTATTATCATTTTGACTCTCGTGGGTTAATTAATAGTCTATGCTGATGTACATAAAAAGCTTTTAAAAGGCAGTTAGCGGGACGGCGCCGCGACGTCTTTCATGCACTTTGTACCGCTGACCTTTTCGTTGAAGCAGTTTTCAAAGTGGAAGGTTGTCAAAATTATTGCACCTTGTTCTTCTCCCACGGGCTCGTATGAGACTTTGGTACCAATGATGCTGGGACTAACGGACCCATTATCGATATAGCAACAGAGGAATGGAAAAGAGGAGGGGGCGTCGAGGTGGGAAATCGTCCTTGAAACAAGTAACGATGGCTTCAGCTGGAAAGTGACACGTGTCTCCAGGGTCTGACAGTATTAATCTATCTGCCAATCACCACAGGCACCCAGTCCACTTCAGCACCCCCAGAGTGAGTATTAATTAAGATCCTGTCGCACTAAACGAAGGAGTATTTGGTGCATAACAAGACAGCATCTCTGAAGTCATTATCCTGGACACCGCTTCAGTAACAGCATGTTTTTCTGCTTTTACACAAGTGACATTCTTTGCTGACATTTCTATGCAGAGGAGTTTGATGAAATTATGCACAGTGCTGTCAACAGTACTGCGCTGCAAAAAAAAAAAAAGAAAAGAAGAATATGTATTTTTTTTACCACTGTCCTTGTCAACCGATAAAACTGTATTGAACTTTTTTTTTTTTTTCCAAAGACTGTACGCAAGAAAAATGGAAAAACTATTTCAGATCCAATCAAACACTTAATCCAAAGGGGAGTGTAAGTGAGGGACTTGGTGTGTGCAGAGTGACCGTGTTTTCAGAGCTCAGCTATATAAAGAACATGGTAATGTGCCTCAATGACAGTGACTTGGCAAAAGAAATGAGGCTACCTTTCTCAGGGGTCTCTGTCTTTTTTAGATGATAATTGAAAATAACGTAAAAAATATTCATGCGCCGCAGACGAGGGTTAACTCTCCGAGGACAAGGTTAAACCCTCTCCTTTTACTTTAATTTCTAAATGATTAATTACACACCTGAAGTTGGTTGGGGAGCATGTTTTACAAGAGTGTTCTGTAAAATGTTCTACATTGAATCTGAGGGGAGAGGAAATGTGTCCATATTGAGCTCAAGATTAACATAGAGACAGACCTGCTGCCGCTTCCTTTTCCCCCTTTCCAACTCTCTCTTGACAAATTGTCATCATAACTATAAATCTGCTCATCTCAAAGCAGATCATTCTCCACAGAAGGATAACAGACAGACTGTGAAATCAAAATGTTCCCACTAATCAAACGTCAGATTTCAAGTTCATCACATGCAGGTTTTGTTGCTATGGACACTGGTAATATGAAGAGCATCAGAGTGACATAAATCACATCTCAAGGCAGGCGCATATTCTGGTCTAATATAATTGTTCTTGACACTTAACTCTTAGATATTTTTCACCCAGTAAATAATTTCATCTTTATCAACAATCAATCAGGAAATAAATAGCTTTCTTAGATTATAATAAATCTTTCAGCCCTTAATCTGTTTAAGAAATGCTTGACAGGGCCAGAATAATCCCAATTTGACTTTCTGCCTGATCAGGGGAGCATGATCAGTCAGAAAGGTCCAATAGGATTGCTTATAAATAATGAATATGATTACCCAACACCGCAAGGCCAGATTTCTTACTATTAATTATATCACTACATGGAGACCCTGAAATCCTTAGTGCAGTTTTGTATCAAGCATGTACGAGTAAGAATTCTAATTAAGGCTGCATTTCCCTGTAATCACAACCAAAGGAGAGCTGCATATTTACCCATAAGTACCTAGATATGATTTTACAGATGAGATGGCCAGGAAGGATATTGAATACAGATGTGAGAAAACAATGTTAGCAAGAAGACAGCGTGTTAGATATGGAAGAAAATGAAGAAGAAAATGGAAATGGTTTTGACAAATGTTAAGGCAAGAAAACAGACAATGCTTTATGCTGGACGTCAGAGGAGAAAGTAAAGAGGAAGACCCAAGATGATGTGGAGAAGAACAGCAGAACGGAGAGCAAATGAATCTTTGGCAAAAGCATGAATGATGGCAAAGAATAAATAGAGCTTGTGGGCCAACAAGAAAAGGAAATCACAGCCGTTTTGGACCTTGGCGGAGGTATGCACTGAGAATATTAAATCTGAATTGGAATGAACTGGACTGAGATCAACATCGTGTATTATCCATATCTCTCCCAAACATTTATCCAAAAACACTTGAACACTTCCACAAATACAGTGACTGGATGCATGATTAACATTATTTACACGTATAACCACCCTTATGTACCAATGTGTGCACTGTAATGAACCCTGATTCTCAAATATCTTGGATGTTACAGGCTTTGGATCTGTACTTGATTTCGACAGGATTACAAATGTGTCCGCTTCCCAGCAGCAGCTTTCACATGCGTAGCTCATGTTGCCTCACACTAACACTCAGACCGAGCCTGACTGAGTCTGTAGTCCATCTTGCTACAATTCCATAAAACATCTCAGTATGCTAAAATATGAGCAGTGGTAAAAATGTGTTGCGGTAAGAAATTTACGCATTGCTTAGAATTCTGCCGACACACCTGACACGCTGCAGCTTCCTCATTTCTGGAAGCAGGCTGCTGACACCTAATCCAAGGCCGGCATATGTCATCAAGAAGAGCCATTAGATTTGGATGTAGCTAACGCAAGATTTCAATTACAAGCGTAGACTATATGCCGGGTTACAAGTCCTGGTAGCCTGATCTGACTTCTATTTTGCAATTAAATCGCCTTTTGGCCCAAATCAAGATACAATTTTATGTTTGTGTTGAGTTACTGCCTCTATGAGCTTCTACAGAATTATTTTGTTGTTTTTACTTACATTGCATGTTTAATATGTCATTGACAGACAGGTCAAAGTTGAATGTGGTATTATTATTGGGCAGCAGCAAAGTAGGGAATTTGAGCTGCAAGGTAGTAATGTTGAGAGTCACCACAGCAAAGAATTTAGTGCTGATCATGCATAAGCAGCCTTGCAGGTTTAGTTAATGCTGTTCAAAGTGAGAGAAAATCATTTGAGTCTGGGTGTGCAATGATGTGTGGTGGCATTTCAAACCCAGAGCCACTTGGAAGGAGACAGTATCCTCTGCACAGTTTACTGTACACTGTGTGTTTGCACAAAGCTAAAAAATGAAGAAGACTGGAAGAAACGAGAGAAAGCAATAATAAAAGTTTTAAGTGTCTCGGTCCTTTACAGTCAAACTTTGAAGTCGGAAAAAGAAACATTCCAAAATCAACAGTCCCTGTAATCGACAAACACAACAGAGAGACGGAGATGGCAGCAGGAGCCGGAGCTGAAGATCCGAGGCAACTTCAGATTTGTCAATTCACACACACAAACGGGCGCAGACACACACTCCCCAATGACACATGCACTCTCAGACACAAATGTGTACTTTCACACTCACACGCACTCAAAGTACAGAGGACAGACTGGTGAGTGTGGGTTGTTGTCAAGATATCATAAAGACAAACAGCCAGCCTCCTCTGGGGATGACTGAATTTGATCAAAGCGAGCTTTGTTCCAAGTCAGGATCACTTTTCGGCTTGTTAAGCTAATGAACAGTTTATATTGGCTAATGAAGTCGTCAGCAGCTAATGAAGTTGACAGTGTGGGATTTTTGTGTGTGTGTGTGTGTTGCTTACAGCACATTCTGAGAATAACGCAGTTACAGTATTGCCATATGAATCCAAACAACAGCCAGAAGTGAGAAAGAGGGGAAATATTTCACAGTCTATCTCCCATGCTATCACCAGAACGCCAATGTCAAGGATAATCAACGTTAATGTATTTTCAGATCATTTCATTTTACCCCGTAACTTATCAGTTAGAATTAATGTCAGGTGTGGAAGTGTAGTCAAAATGTCTCTCTGAAGGATCTTTCCCACAAGTTCTGTAAGGAAAGAAGCTGTTAACCTATCCANCCCCATCCCTACCCACCCACAGTCAGTCATTCAGCCATATTGTTGCTGTGTAATAAAATATAACTGTAATGTCCATTAATTTAAGGCATTCATTATGGTCCATTAGGAAGGCCCTGTACGTATTGCTTTTCTTTATTTCACACAGTGGCTTGATGACTTGGNGGTCCATTAGGAAGGCCCTGTACGTATTGCTTTTCTTTATTTCACACAGTGGCTTGATGACTTGGTTTTTACAAGAATTATTGGTTGCAGAGAGAGATCCACATTTCAGTCATGTGAATTCCAGGCCTGCCATCTGAACGTTAAAGCCAAAATGTTAGAACTACATGGAGAAAATGTGCATGTGAGTAAATGGGTTCAAACATCAGTACCTCTTGAGATAATGTAGTCAATAGGACACCAGCACTGACAACAGCATCAGAAGTTGCCATAAAAAAAGATAAAACTGAATATGATAAGCTTCAGAAAGGTGGAATTTGTTGCAGACCTCTTGTTTTGGATTGCATTGCACTGCACGGGCGCTCATAAGAAATTGTTTAACCTGTAAATTGTGTAACCTGCTGAATAGTCAAAGTGAGTGGTTCTCAAAATGTGCACCATGTGCCACCACTGGTACCTAAAGCAACTTGTGGTGCTGCACAGAGTTTTTGCAGAGAATCAAAGTAGTTGAAATTAGCGATATTCTGTTAGAGGCAAAGTATTCACAAACAAAATGGGTTTCATTAAGTTTAAAAAAAAAAAGTTTATTATTTATTAGATTTCTCTGTTGAAAATAATCCAACTCATTTTGTGTGCGCACTGTGTACTTCTATGTGGGTGTCGGCAACATTTCAGACTCAATTTCAGTGCCGCACTGATGCACAGATGAGGGTTTTTAGAGAGTTTTTGGCTCGTCGGTGAGGTGGATTTTTATTTTATTTTATTTATTTATTTATTTATTTTTGTTTGCTCAGAGCTACTTGGTTCAAAACGTTAGAGAACCACAAGTCTAGCTGTAAAGATGGTGTTGTTTGACTAGCAAAGCCATGGCTGATTGAGGAATATAACCACAAATACATTGTTTGGATATGAACAGATAACACACTCTAAACAGAAAATATTATCTGAATTGGAGCAGTAATATATATATACTTGTACATTTCTTTTTTTGTCTGTACACCCTCTAATAATGTTAATAATTGTAAGCACAAGCCTTTGGACCAGGAATCGTAGAATATTTCAGCCCTTTTTTTGACTTATTCCACACCCACTTACGTTTGCATCCGAGTAAAGACATAAATATGCAGTGGATATTCATTTAATTTCATGCAAATACAGGTTGTAGCTTTTCTTTCCGTCTTTAGTAGCATATACACATTGCTCCATATTAGATTTAATCTTAATAGTTTAGCTGGAAATGTAATTATGCATGAAAATCATTCAAGTTCAAGCTTCATAGTAGCCCAGAAAGTTTTGCATCAGGCCAGTGGTGTCAGCAATAGAACTTGCTTTTTGCTTAGTACTGCATCTGTTGTTTTGTTTGCCACCTGGAAGGCTTGTTTACCATTATTCTGATTTGTGCAGCACTTTGCGACGTGTTTAAGCACATGTTCATTTGGTGAAGACAGTTAAAAATACAGTGTAATGTGCGACCTTATTAAACTTCACCAAACCATGTTTATTTCGCAGTGAGAGCTCTGCAGTGTCCTTTATATCAAGCGTGGTTACACTGTAAGTAAGATCCTGCGCCGCCTGCCAATCTATTCCTCGTAATAAAAGTGTGCTTGCTCAAACAAAAGACAGTACGTGCCTTCCACTACATTGGCATAGCAAAGAGAGGCAAGTCACAAATCATTTCTGACCAAGAGACAGTTTTACTGCGGCAGTAACTCTCTCTCTCTCTCTCTCTCTCTCTTCCCCACACACACACCAACACCAACACTGCAGGCCAACCACGACGGCATGGTTGCTAGGAAACACCTTGGGGCCAGCTCCCTCAGTATCTGACCTGATTAGTTAATTGCAAAAAGTGAACAAATGGCAAAATTGCCCAAAGCGTCATCGACTCACTCAGGCTGTAACTCTCCACTATTTAGCAGGTGATGCTTATTTAAAAGCACTTCCTTATCGGGCACACGTTTGACATTAAAGGGGACATATTGCACAGATTTCCACAGTCTTTTCATTTAAGGGTCTGTTTTTTGAAACCCTTGCAATGCTTTCATTTGCAAAAAAAAAACAAAAAAAAAAAAAAAANAAAAAAAAAAAAAAAAACAACACATCGATCCACTTCTACGTTCTCTTGCGAAGCACCGCTGTGCATTCTCATTCAAAACAGGCTTTTTTCAGGTAGTGTCTCTTTAAGGCCTCTCCTGAAAAATATGCTCTGTTCTGATTGGCCAGCTGTGAAGTGGGTGTGTCTACGTGTTACATGTTGCCATCAACATGCTGCAAAAGTAAAGGATTAATCAAAAATAAAGTTTTAGGGCAGTATAGGACCTATGGGTTTGTTTTACTGGATGGATTTCTTTTGGAACCTCATCTTTGACAATGTTCAGCATATATTCTCTAATTTATTATACTATTAAACAAAATAAAAAGCACACTGTGCATTTAAAACGCAAGATCTACCTGCATATGTGTACTGTTTTAGTAGAATCCAAGAGTCAATGCAAAATGCTGGCACCAAAATGACTTAAGTTATTCCACAATGAAAGCATGTAATTAGCATAAATTTGCATGTTCATGTCAAAAACAATCTATCAACTCCAACTCGCCAAAGTTCACTGCTATCAACATGCACAGATAAAATTTTCATGTTGAAAATCAATAATAAAACATCGCAGCCATTCTGAAGTATTATTTCTTTTCAATTCTGTTGATTTGAAGCAATGTTTGCCCATGAAGACGAGACTCATTTATTTGTTCAGCACATCTGTTTACCTTCACACGTGCTCATGACAGAAAGGTGTTTCCATAGGAACAGATATAATACGCCTCACTGCCTTTATAATTCCGCTTGTAAATTATATGGAAATATCACTTTCAGCACCAGCGTGGCTTGCCATTCACCAAACCTGTTGTTGATCAGGCTTAGACTGTGACTCGTGTCAGAAAATGACCTTTGCCTCAGAAAGGAGTCATTGGTAACCCAATTAAAAGGAAATGTCACGCTGGTAATTGCATCTCACAATGTGAGTCATCCACAAAGGGTGGGGTGCACTGAACCCAGGGACAGGGTGATATGTGGCGTTGAAGTCTCACTCACATTATGTCACTTTGTATCTCTCGCTTTCACAACTATCACCATCTATCCAATGTTGGAATTTTTGGCCCACTTTTATGCACAAAAAGTTAGATCTCTACCTATCTATATATCTGTCTGTCTCTGCCTGAGTTCTCCTTCTGCGGTTGTCATTTGTGAAATCTGATCGCCATATTTGGCAGATGTTCAAATCTGAAGCATTTATCACAGAACCCAAGGTCCAGTGGAGGAGGCAGACAAGATGTGATTGGATTTTTAAAGATGAGTCCTGACATTTGAATCTCCAGAAAAGACCATTTGCAGTTCTGTCACTCCTTGCGACAGAAAATTCTACATTTGCAAAGACAAATATCCCTCAGTAATGTGATAATGTGTCAGATACACAGAACTCAGGTCTATATTTCATCCTCTTCTGCAAGTCGCAGCGCCACAGTGTTGTAAAACATTTCCGTGGTAAATGCTAATATTTGAATTAAGTTTGAACAAATAGGCTGAGATCACAGCATAAGGGCAAGATTAATACCTTGAAACAACCTACACCGCATTTGTGGTAAAATAATGTCCCAGACAGTTCTTGGAACAAGCCGAGCCTTGGAAATAAATGAAATTAATTCTTCCCGCTGGCAGATTTTCACTTACTGAGATATGGTGCACAGTACATACTGTATGTAGTATCTTAAGATATAGTGTGGTTATGATAGCAGATTGTGTAATCTCAGGCCTGTTATCTACATTGTCTTTTCCCCCCACTAAATGTAAATGTTAAAACCGATTCAGGCGCAGATGGCTGCTCTGCCTCTGTCCTACAGCACAGCAGATGGGAGGTCTCAGCTTCACAGCCTCGCATTTATTTTGCTCTCCAATCCAGTTGTAAATCAAAGTTAGAGGATTTTTTTTTCTTCCTCCCGTCGCCCTATCTTCCTCTCTCTCTCCCTCTCGTTTGTTAAACCTCGCTTCTCTTATCGTCACGTGGCAGCGCGTCTTGCAGCCACATACATTACGTGAATGAACACATTGGTTGCGTATCAAATGCTTAGCTGATGTTTTATTGTTTCCGTATTACGCACACTGGTGATGTGCTGAAAATGAACTGTTATTTTATAGGTTTGCACTGAGCTGATTTAAGACTTTTCTGCAATCAAATGTAATTAATTTTTATTCCAAAAGAATGAACCAGGATTGTTTTCAGATCTTAGATGGGACACATTATACAGATTTCCACATTCTATTTTGACAACTTTGCAGCACTTTAATGTGCTAAAACACATTGATCCACTTCTAATCTCCCTTGCTACAGCACTACTGTGCACATTGAATGAAAATGAGCTATTTATGGGTTCTGTCTCTTTAAGGCTCATTCTTTAAAAGCCTTCTCTGTTCTGATTGGCCAGTCATGACAAGCCTTAGCTGGCAAAACAGCCACAGACTGTGAAGCAGATATGCTAGCCAAACACATCGCTCACTAGCTTCACTTTCACTACTTTGTGTGTGTATGCGGCTGAATTCAAATGTATTATACGTTGATTTAAACATGGAACTGAAGTAAAAGATTAATCAAAAGCGATGCTTTCAGGGCAGTTCAGGACTTACACATTTATGCATGACCTCAAGTTTTGCAGCTTTGACCAAACACAAAGTCCCTACAGTGTTATGTAATAAGAAAGGAGAAGTTGAAAAAAGCAAAATATTTTCTTTAAGAACTTCCAAAACTCTGACACCAATTTTCCCCACACAGAGCAACTGCACTGCTCAACATTAGAGAAATTGTTTTGAGATAATAAAAGTGCAGTGGTCTGTATTCTCTACAGTCTCGTGTGAGTGTAGCAGAGAAAAGGCTTTTCGTTTGTTAGCAGTCTCAGGGCTTGACCTCAGAAATGTTCGTGCATTTCATGTTTTGATAGGATTATCTCCTCCATTATTGAGACAGAAGGGAATCTTGCAGTGTGGTGATGGCTCTCTTTCATGCATTGTTCCAATCTATAATTGCTTCTTTTCATGAATTTTGTTGGAAAAGGTTAGGCGGGTAAATGTTGCTTGGCTCAATACTAGATTATCAGATGAATCTAAACAGAAAATGCAAGGGACTGAAAACTGTGTGTTGTGGACAGTTAAAAAAAAATGCGTTAGGAGTTTGTCCTCTCATCTTTTAATATTCTTTATTTGCTTTATTTAGAAATATGACCGCATGTTTAGCACAACATACCTCCATAAATATAAGATATTATAATCAATTCAATAATTCCAAGTGCTTTCCTTTTTTGCATGGGAGGAGATACTCAAAAAAATTATACTTTTACAGCTAAATTTAATGACATGTTCTCTAATGCAACACTGGCAGATGTTCGTTAAAATGGATTAGAGTGTAGGATATGTGAAACCTCTCTGTTTTAATTAACCGATACCTCTGATAAATATTTAAAACCTTGGCAATGACATTGCCGCAGAAGGAGACACCCAAGGGTAGATTAAGCTAAGTTTTCAGGAAGTTTGCTACTTTTAAACCTACCTTCGTGCTCACTAAAGTATTCCAGGGTTACTTAAACAGAGATTTAACTTTTATGTATATTTAAAAGCTCAAGCTGAGGAGCCTGAGCTGTGTTTTGATGCGTGACAGCTTGAAGCTGTGAATAATTTGGCTTTTTGGAACGCAGATGCGGGGTTAGAAAAGGCATCATCACATATAACAAGCCAGTGGTTGTATTATGTATCAGCTGGATCTGCCAATGTTTGATTGCCAATATGTCAGAGGCGAACGCGGCTCATTATTGGTGATCACTGGAGCGCAATCGCACAGGTAGCCCAACTGCATTCATGCAAGCCCGAGCCACTCAGCACGTCAGCCTGGGAAGATCTGCGTAAAAGTGCCTTAAAGTCCCTCATCATAATATGCACGCGCTGACATGTATATTGAAAGCTAATTTACTGATTAGTCGTGTTTGAAGTGAGAAGTGAGTGTCATCCCGTCGTGCTTCACAAACTGCCAACTGTCGTCTCTCCGCTGTGCAGCGACGGAGAGAAACAGGGAGCTTACAGCGCATTTCATTTAATGCGTCTGAACCAAAGCTTCTGTGCTGTCGCCGCAGGCTTTTTCACATCAGCCAAATGACCGCTTCCTGCGCCACTACATATGTCTTATTCGCAGGAAGTCGGACGGCAATGTGAAGTTTTTAATGTGTGCATTTTACAGTGGCTATGCAAGTGTTTCCCGCATATTCTTGTTCTACAAAATGATCTGTCTGAAGAGCGACGAACTAAAATCTCAAGATAAAAATGTCTTGTTTTAACAGAGGATTGCTTCTCATTATAACGAGCAAATATTCTTGTTTGGATGACATAATTATAACGACAAACCCTTCCCATAAGCACTGGGAGGGGGATGTACTGTGAGAAATGTTTCTCAGCATGACAGCTTAACATTGCTGTAAGGTGGCGATAATAATTAACTTTAGATTAAAAATAACCTGGCTGATAAAAGGGGTCTGCCTGTGTACAACAACCTATCTCCTCTCTTTAACAGCCACATAAAGCTAAACATTATAAAAACAGAGGACAGCACTGTAAGTAATATTACAAATTAACTTTAACATAAAAGCAGGTACATAAAAATGGTCTTTAAGAAGTGATAAAAGAAAATGAGCAGGTCATTTTAAAGCGTTAGGTCTCCAGTTTTAAATGCAGGCTTTGGGAAATCCGGAAGAGTCCTAGCTGAGGATCTGAGGCTGGCACCGGCTCACAGGAGGTTAAAAGCTCTGCAGTTCAGTTTGGGGACAGATTCAAGCACCAGCCATCCCAAACAATTCCAAACTGATCTTTTTTTCCTGCTTCTATCAGTTCAAATCTGTTGCATTTTGCATAAGCTGATAATATGGAAACAGCATTTTTATTGGAGTAAGCATAAGGGGGACGTGAGCATGAATTACTTTTCCAGATTATTAACTGGTAAAAATGGCTGTGGCCCTCTGTGATAATGTCAATTTCTGCTTCGTTCTACGGAAGTAATCAGAAAATGTCCCACTTATATTGATAAATGCCTTGTGTGTCCCAAAACCGAATCGTGACTGTCTCATTCATCAGCCTGATAAAGGATTAGATGAGAGAATGGCACGGGGGCCGGTTGATGGATTTACACTGCTCATAGCCATCATGGAGATAGCTGCGTCTTAAAGTGAACACTTCATTTTGCTGCCAGAAGCTCCGACTCAGGTCATAATTGTCAGAGAAATTATCATTGTTATAATGTAAGGGGGTGAAGCAACACTAAATCTTAATAATGAAGGCAAGCCAATAAAACTTGATAAATTTCAGATTTTGCCTTCCCTCCACTGTTAATGATGGCGTTTTACAAGGTGGAGGAAAGATGGCTTTTGTTTTAAACTCCTAAATTCCTCCATCCTCTGGTCATTCATAACTTTGCACCTTATCAGTGCAAGTCAAGTGGGCCGTTCAATTGCTGAACACATACAGTGCTTTAATTTTTGGATTCCAGCCAGCTCTTTTTCCTCATCTCAACAAATGAAACTGTGTTGGTCATTCATTACCAGTGGTAATGAATGACAGAAGAGAAATACTCAGCTAGAGTTTAAGCCAAAATAAACTCATTTTAATTTCTCAGAAGTGTGGCTCTGCTGTTTGGTCTCTGCTGGGTTAATGGATGAAACCTGAGGAAAGTGGCTGAATGGACTAAAGAAATAATTCATGTTATGCTATTTAGCAGCCGAGCATAATCTAGTTAGAGAGACTGTCCAAAGACTGGATGCCTGCTAGTTTAGTTCCTGCTATGTTCAGTCAGAAGCTGCTGTATGTGTCCCAATGAAAAACACTGAACCATAAATATACACATTTACTGTAAGTTGCTACTAGCATTAGCATAACGCATAAATGCAGTACATCCTGTTGTTTTAATAGGACTGATTAGTATCGTCACCTGCTGAAATAGTTTATTACTTTTTCTTACAATTTCATCATTATGGCTAATATTGCACTGATGCGTTATGTTTCATAATTATAGTGCACCCTCTGTATGTATTGAGCAGTTGTAGTAAGTTTATAAATAAAATTAAAGAGGACTTATAAAAATGTGCATGTGCTAATTTCACTTAGGGGTCTGTTAGAAAGTATTGCAATGCTTCAGTGTGCAAAAAAAAAAAAAAGAAAAAACACCAATCAACTTCTTCCTTATTGCAGCACCACTGAGCACACTGAGTGAAAACAGACTGTCTTAGGTCATGTGTTTTTAACCCATTTTGCATGTTTGAGCCTAATATATTCAATTTTCATTCACGTAAGGTTACTGATAATCATTTCCCAATTAATCATTTCCCATTACTGGAACAGTGAGTTAAAAATGTTTTTCCTACCTTCCAGACCACCATTGGTTTCATTAAGTGCAATAAAAAACCATGGAGTGAATGTATGTCTCCACCAGGGAATATAGTCCCAAAAGAAGACCTGCAGTTATCGAAAAATTTAAATGACTGGGACTTCCTCAGGCTGCATAACTATTAGCAGGCGAAATATCAATTTTTAAGGTGGGTGTATTGCTTGAATGTTTGATTTTGCAAAATATCAGGAAAGCTGCAATACAGTTTTATCCTTAGGGAAATGATTGTCAGTAACGGAACATGTATAAAAAAAAATGAATATATTAGGCTCAAACATGCAAATTGAGTGGTATGGTCCTTTAAGATTGCCATCCCAAAAAAGCCTGCTCTGTTCTGCTGTTCCACTTTGGACATGGATACTGACATGTTCACTGGCCTCTTACTTTGTGGTGTGTGTCACCAGGTGTATATTCATGATCTATGGGTTTACTGGATGCATGCAACATTTTTTGATTTCGCAACTTTAGCGATGCCCAACACATACTCCTTACTATATCACACTATAAAATGCTACAAATTAACAAAAATAATCATAGCATGTGCTCTTTAAATCTGTCAATCACTTCCCCTTTGCATCTTTAAACTGTTATATTTTGTAAAAACAAATTACAAACAGGCACCACAAGCTTAGATTGCACCTCTTGCTTCAACTTTTAGCAGCATGTTGAAATAATAAAAATCAGCAGGTCACCAAAAAAAAAAAAANCAAAAAAAAAAAAAAGGCAAGTTAGCACTTCAGGTTAAGTACAATTATTTTACCGTAATACACTGTTTACTGCCACTTTAAACCATTTTTTAACGGGTTTAGGAAATAAGGTCATTAGCGTGATGAGGAAATCACTTCCCACGTCTCCAGGTGTAGAAATAAGTGATTCGGTTTCATAGATTCACTAACAGGGTCATTCTAATTAAGTATTTGAGAGAAACACATTTATTATCCTCACATCCAGAGAGGAAAAAGAAAAAAATACCTTTACAGTGAGATCTCGTCACACGTATGACCTTGCTGCACGGTTCTGTAATTGGAAGACAGTTGAGAGAGCTGTGTGTGCGTAGGTGTGCATTTCTGTCGGGTTATGATATTAGAAATGATTAATGTGAGTCATGTCTGTCCACATAACTCTGTGTGAGTTATGTGTGTTTGCACAATTCTAATTACAGTGAGAACAGAAAAAGGTCAACTGTGTGTTCAAAGGTGATAAGAGACTCAGCAGGCTTACACGTATGTTCAATCTTTGCTTATATTCCAATTAAGACAAAAAAAAGTGATTTTTTTTTTTTTTTTTTTTTCAAACAACAGGTAACCACCATAATCAGATTGAAATCGGCACAAATATGCTTGATTGTGTAAATCCTTTGAACAATCCGTTGTTTTATAGTTGTAAAGTACTTTAATCAAGATTTGGATCTTCAAATTCCATTTTTCCTAAAATTCCGCTTTCACTTCTCCTTGTGTAATGTATTTTTGCATGGCCAGGATTTCCATGAATTCAGTTGGAATTGTAATTTTTAAAAAAAAAAAGAAAAAAAAAATGCAATACTCCAAGCAGAGTTTGNTTGGAATTGTAATTTTTAAAAAAAAAAAGAAAAAAAAAATGCAATACTCCAAGCAGAGTTTGTGGATCAGGAACAGGAGAGGAGGAATTCAGATGGGGAATTTTTTATTTCTAAATTCTAAGTGGCAGAACCCTGCACTCTGCTGCCTGCCTACTACATCAGAGGAATAGAATAATAGGTTTCCATTTGTCACATTAGATCAGAAACTGATATTGAGGTAAGACTGTTCATATCTCCTATGGGACTCCATCAGGCAGCGAGGATATTTTCAATAGGCATTAATGCATTTTGGAGGCTCATACAGCCAAGATTTTTGATAGCAGGTTGGAGCATCCAATGTACTGGAACGAGCAGACTTTCTCTCTCTCTCTCTCTCTCTCTCTCTCACTTCTTCTTGCTNCCAATGTACTGGAACGAGCAGACTTTCTCTCTCTCTCTCTCTCTCTCTCTCTCACTTCTTCTTGCTGCCATCTGTCATTTGCTCTTCTCCCTTTTTAGGAGAGTCTTTCTTTTTTTTTAGCAGCACATGCTAATCCCTGCCTGTCAGGAAGGAACTCACTTTCACTTCCTCTTAGACACGTTGATAAGAGAAAAGGTTACAGGTTCTAATCAGCCATTAGGCTATGTCAGCGTTACAAGAACTTAAATCTTTTACTTGAGTTAAGTACTGATCCTTGTCAGCTTTAAATTATTGATTCAATAAGCTTTATCTAGTGCTTTAATAAGGAAAATCAGAGGTGCTACATTTTCCAACTGACAGTATGAACAACCTTGTATCTCCAGTTGTGTAGGGGTTGGGATGAAATGACAAAAATTCAGGAATTTGGGAATTTGAGGTGAAAACTTTTACATAGAATTTTTGAGATTTTTGTGCTTTCACGTAAACTCATCCATATTAAAATAATTTGTCCAACATGCTTAAATATCTAAAATGCTACAGCAAGGCTAAGACACAGGCTATGAGTTCATCTCACATTGAATATAAATTCTGATTGCGCAAAATAACTTGAAACTGCAGCTGTGATGTAAAAAGTGCAATACTTCCCTCTGAAATGTAATGAAGTAGAAGTATATAGTAGCACAAATTCAAAATTGTATTTCAGTACTTTAACTTGAGTAATAATACTATACTGTTAAATACTTTTCTAGATACTTGTCTGTCATGATTCAGTATCATTTGTTGTTACATTTCCATCAAAAGTCTTCCTCTGTCATCACCACAACATCAAAATAATACTTGATGCCCCCCTTCCCTCCCTCCCCATCTGCTACATAGGCTGTTATCCATTAACATTTTTGTTGAGAGATGCTGCATTTAGGAGAACAACAGACATAATTGCTGTCATTTGGTGCACATGATCTATCCAAAGCAACGTATAGCACCATGAGTGCATGTATTTTTAGCATAAAGTGCCACAGCAGAAATGCATAATTGAGTCGGTAATGGTGCGGTGCTGAAGTCTTGCTCTGCCTGTTGATTTATGGGGAATCTAGTGTGTGTGGTGTATTATAGTGCTTATTGAGTTACAGAGGGCATCAAACACTTTTCTCTCACACACCCTTAGATCTGTACAGGGCAAACATATATGAAGACTGAGGGATTTTTCTCAGGACGTATTGACACCAAACGTTTTTAGAGTTTACTCAGACTCTAATGCATTTCCTCCTCCTTCATTTGTTTGGCTACATGTGAATAAAGTTATTTGAACGGCCTTAAGATATCTGAAAACGATGGTTTATTTTTGGTCTTATTCCATCATAACAAGTCCAAAGTTAACTCACACAGCCTAGAATCGAATATTTTTTCACCATGGCCTCCACTGAAATCTTTAACATCTTAGCATTGTAGGTTACTAAAACAATAAAAGATATCAACACATACAAATTATGCTTCTCCACAAAGGTCTGCACATAAAAAACAATGTTTACAGTAAAGGTGTGATTGCACTTATGATGCATGTTCTTTTTTTTTTTTTNTTTTTTTTTTTTTTTTTTTCTTGTTGCACAGGCTGAAGCTTAAATTATCTGGAAAAATACCCACAATATCAACACGTATAACGCTCACCTCTATAACCTGTGGCAATCAACTTTTATTGCATTGTGTCAATTTCTTTAAATGGCCTTAATTAGCTTTGAGCTAATTGGTAGACAGAGCGGATGCCCACGGGGAGACTCTCGCTGCACCGATCTTACTGGCTTTCTCTCAGGTGACAAGTAAGAGGGAAGTGTAATTGACAAAAGCTTTGTTATGAGCTGAACATCAAGTATAGACTGTAAAAGGCCTCTAATGCTGAAGAGAAATGAGGAAAAGATTCAGGGGATCAGTTCCATTTCACATGTGTGTTCTGCAGACAGTCTGGTATTATCGCATGATTTTATATTTCTGTCTTTGTCTACATTTACACTGCTGGGTATACATGTGACCAATTCCAGGTGTTTTGCTTACATTTTGCTTACATTTGGCATGTATCAGCTGTACATATGTCTAGACATATATCAGATATGTGTATATATGTGTGTGACATGTAGGAGTAAAAAAGCATGTGGAATCGCATATTCATGGATGCCTTGTGGACCATATTCATATCACACAAATCAGAATTTCCTTGCCATTTTGACTCACGTCATACAGTTGAATTGCAAATGACCTGGGATTAATCAGTCAATCAATCAATCAATCAGTCAACTCCCTGTGAGCCAAAGTAGGAGCAATCATTGCCAAACATGCCCAAGCTGCAGCAAGTACCACCAAGTAGCTGTGGACTGTTAAAGATGCTTCAGAAAGCTTTAAAAATTATTTCTGTGTTGTTTGCATCATTTGAGCAGTTTCCCTCCATGAAACTTTTGTTTGTGCATGTAGATTATTTCAGATCTAAACCATGAAAATGCAGGAATCAGATATGGGTCACTTAAAAAAGATGCATAAATACCTGATATAGGTTAAAAAAAATAAAATAAAATTGGAATTGGGCATCGAGACCTGTATTATAAATACTCTCCATATTTCTCTCTACATTTTCTTTCTATCACAAGTCAGAGTTCTGGGTCTCTGATAAAACACACTGCACATACTATCTTGCCATGTGTGCGTCCAACAGAGGACAAGAAGCCGAGGGACTGAAGGTAGATTTCTACTCTTGACAGTTTCATGAAGACAAGTCATTTGTGAGCGTTTTATCAGCAGCTGTCACATCTGATGCATGGTGGGTTTATCTGCGAGCAGCCACATATCACAAAGAGAGAGCGTGACAGGGGAGGGCCAGTCAGAGGGAAATGCAGGACCTACATGCTGTACACACACGTCCTCTCACACACACACAAGCAAGCACACACCAATCCCGTTTAATCTGAGTCCCTCTCCTTGCCAGCGTGATATTAAATGAGAGATAATGAATGTTATTTGACTGAACACGAACGTTTCTCGATTTAATATTTTTGCCCTGTTTTTATACAGATTTATTTAGTCAAGCATTTTTGCATCTACACAGCCATGATTGTGTTCATGAATTGACCATTTAATGCTTGAATGGAAAACAGTGCCAGGCAGTAGTTTTCGGTGCGTGCTATTTTAAGACGTTTCTGATTTATTTTTCTATGATTAAATGTCAGGGAATATGGGCTTTAAGGGTTATGTCTGTAGAAATAATAGGTAAACCTCAAAAACCGTGGATTTTGGAGATGGTTTATGGATCCTTCGGGCATGATATTAGCTCCTTTTGACTTCAGCAGGCGTCAGGCAAAAATAAAATAAATACAATAAAAAAAAAATAAAAATAGAGTGTAAAAAATCAATTAAAATGGCACAAAATAAAATGAAATACAAGAGTTTTTGCAGGGGCATCCTGAGCGATCGTGAGTGTTTACCCACAGACTTCAGTCAGACGACAAGAGCTTTGACCTCCCCCTGCTGCCACCAGCACCCATTACAGAACAGGCTCAGCTAATTAAACCAGTCATCTTTGATTAAGTGCAGACTCCATGCTTGTGATACACCTATGACAAAGGTCATTCTTCAGAATGTGATATGACATCTCAGCTTGACTTGTTGACGGGCTGCAGCATGACTCGTGCATCCATGTGGCGTGGCGTTAGAAGGGGAACAGGGGGCAGTAACTGCACATCAATCAATCAATTTATTTTCACATCATTTCACATCATTCATTTAAATGGACTAAATATGGTCTGACTGTATAATGTGAATGATTAGCGGAAACTTGGCACCACATTGTCTTTGTAAAACTCTCTGAATGGGTGACCGTCTGGCTGAATAGCTTTATTCTTTAATAATCGCCTTTGCTAATATGTAATACATAATAAGCTGGTTAGCAAACAGGTAGTTGCTCTGAAACTTTGTGATGAGCGTAGAAAATTAGCAGTTGTGGATATTCATAGCTTGGGAGGTTTCGATGATTACTATCTGACAGGGAATCATGGATAATTGTGCCCATCATCAGGGGGCGAACACCTTGTCTTTCGTTTACGGGTGAAACAGATGCTTGGAGTTATAAAAAGACTGCTGTGGTTTACAGTACCAACTTTTCATATAATTTTAGCGACAAAAGAGAGGAGAACTGTGCCTCATTAAAACAGTTCCCATCTCTGTGGCGAGATGATGTTCTGTCTCTTTTTCATCACCAGCCAATTGTAAACTGCTGTGAAGCGCAGAAATTCACGTCCCCCTAAATGTGTTTCCCTTGAGAGAGCACCGCGGTAACATGTCAACACCTGGCTGACAGTAAAAAGTTACCCGCAACCAAAAAACTGAGGGCCGACGCCTCGCTGCCAATGGGTGTGTGTTTGCAACATGGTGTCACTGCTTTGCAATTTTATTGTCAGGCACAGTTTCTGTTTCACATGAATATGCAAAATGTTGGGAGTGCCGAGATGCCAAAAGCAGAAAGAGAAGAGAAAAGCAGTGCTGGTAAACATACAGCACAGCACTGTGCTATTGTGGAGCTCTAAGCTCTTTCTCTGACAGCACGTGATTTATTTTTCATGCCAAGGCGAGCGCTCACTAGCCTACAAATGTACCGATCAAAGAAGTTCCTCGATTTGCTGCATCGTTGCTGCGGCACTTCTGTGAATTTTGCTCTGACAAACCCACTTGCTCATTAAAGGATCATACCACTCATTTTGCATGTTTGAGCCTAATATATTCAATTTTCATACATGTTACATTACTGACAATCATTTTCCAAAGGATAAAAGTGTATTTCAGCGTTCCTGATATTTTGCAAAATCTCTTCATCTTTCAAAATCAAATATTCAAGCGATACACCCACCTTANGATATTTTGCAAAATCTCTTCATCTTTCAAAATCAAATATTCAAGCGATACACCCACCTTAAAAATCGATGTTATGCCTGCTAATAGTTATGCAGCCTTATGAAGTTAGGGTCGTTTTTCAATCAGTTTTTTGATAAACGCAGATCTTCTTTTGAGACTATATTCACTCTGTGCTTTTTATTGTGCTTACACACTAAAATTACGAAGCCTCGAAAAAAAACCTGAATACACATCGTGTTCGAGATGATGGATTACCTATCCCAGGAATGTTTCAAGTATCAACAAATTGATTTTAACAGTGTACCAGAATGAACTGAAACCAATGGTGGTCTGGAAAAATTGTTTAACTTACTGTTCCAGTAGTATGCTTTGGGAAATGATTGTCAGTAACCTTACCATGTATGAAAATTGAATATATTAGGCTCAAACATGCAAAATGGGTGGTATGTTCGTTAAAATTGAATGTGGCTACTTTTCGAGGGGGATCCATTCTCCAGCAATCACGAAATTATTTACTTTTGTCAACATCAGATTACTAAAACAATCACCACATTTGTTTTCCACAATATTGTTAAATGACTTATAATCCATTTATGTCTTTGGGCAATCATATCCCCAAACAAGAAGTAGCTCATTCAAGCTTCAATTTGTGCGCTTCTAGGCCTAAATGTTTGCAAAGCTACTTACCAGTACTTCTCCGCAGGAAATGCAAAGCTCGCCTTGTTTGTAAGAGAGAGCAAGAGAAAGAAATATCATTTGAATAATCTTTTAATCTGGAGAGAGAGATGATCCAAAGGAGTCAGCTGCCACAGTTCCTAGTTTCAGGACACAGTCTCCTTACAATGATGAGACTCTTTTATCAGGCTGTGGCACATACATCAGTGAGCAAGAGGAAAATCATCTAGCAAGTAGAATGGAGACAGCAGGGGAGATGGTGAGCCTACTGTTCTCTTTTTAATGCGATCATTCTTCACAGGGATATGAGTTCTTTATTGTTTTATTTCCAAAAACACACATCCTTTATTGTTATCTTCCTTAGACCATCGCTCTCCACATATCTCAGATATAGATGACATAGAAGACCTACTATTTGAAATGATGCATTTGTGAATTTGAAGGAAGCTTTCATTTAAAAAAAAAAAAAAAAAAAAGGTTTCTAGCAATGAGTTTTTGAAAACAGGACATTTGATATGCCTGTTTTCTTGATTAGCTCCCTTTGCTATGACAGTCTGGAGATAAATTGGCGAAAATAGCTGAGTCACGTCGACGTGTTTGAGGACAGGCTGCACGTTCCTAATTACTACTCGGAAAGACAACACAACTACTCTTAGCGCTTGACAAATTTAGACAATAGACCATTAAGAGCACTTGGAAAGCAGGGAGTTATCATCCAGGCTTTTTATCCCGTTGTAATTACTTTTATTGCAAGTGTTTGTCAAAAAAAAAGAAAAAAAAAAAAAAAANAAAAAAAAAAAAAAAAAACACTATTCATAAGCAGCCAGTGTGCAAGCAGATATTTTAGAGGCCAAAATTAAACTTGCAAATCTCTAGCAGCTGTGATTAATGCTAATACACATTCACCACCAAAAGCAAAATTAATGTTGAATCCACTCAGGGAGAAAAAGATGGAAATGAGAGCAGTTCTAAAGATACTGATTGCTGAGGGGAAAAAAGACAAGGAGGTTGGAGCGAAAGCTTTTCAAACACCCATCAACTCGTGTAAAGTTGGAGTTGTTTTATGAGTAATTACATGGGCTGAGAAACCCAAATAATTCATGGTAATTCTTTGTAGAAATTCCTGATCACTGGCTCGACGTTTCAGTGTAGCTTTTATGTAAAGATGTGATAATAAGAAACGCAGCAAAAGCAAATGTCCTAAATTCTGTTCTCCAGTTGGATTAGAAGCCAGCCCTGCTGTGTCTGCTGCAATCTACAAAAAAAAAAAAAAAAAAAAAAATTCTGCCAAATTGAAGAACCATATTTTGAATCATGAAGGCTCTAATACTGAACCTGCAGAAGCCTGAGTCAGAACAAAGACAGTGGGTGTGAGCAGGTATGTCAGTGAAGTCGAGTCGCCAGCATTAGGTCAGGATTATTGACCACGGTGATTTACTTCAACTCGTTTCGTTTCTGGCAATGCTGAAATCCTCTTCATTTGCAGACCGTCACAGAGAGATAGCTAATGCTGAGAGGCATCCAGCCTCCCACTCTGCTGCTGCCGCTCCACCGCAGCCATTCAGCTCAGCAGCTGAGTGCACGTGTAATTATTGTTCAGGCAATATTCCCAAACTCAGAAAACACCACAACAGGAAAGACTGGCCACAAATGTAACACTGCCAGAGTCCTATACATTACACAAAGAGAGTAATAAGATGTAATAAGGCAGAATTGGAAAGTATTTTTTTTCTACCTTCTAAAGCAAAAAATTAGTACTTTTTTACTCATCTGCATTTGCCTGGCAGTTATTGCTAATACTTCTTTCCAGATTAAGACTTTAACGTGAATTCGGCATAAGATAAACTCGTAAATTAGTTGTTGTTAGGTAAAAAAAGAAAGAAAAAAGAAAAGCTTAAATAGCACACTGCATTTTAAGTGTTATCTTAAGACATTAGGAAGAGGTCAAAGAATAAAGGAGCATGCTGACCTCAAACTATGAAAACCTCTAAAAACATGTATTTGGAGGATATTATAGTGTCTCTAATTTGGGGGATTTTTGCTATTCATAAAAAAAAAAAAAAAAAANAAAAAAAAAAAAAAAAAAATGTATTTCTTTCCAAAATATCAAAAACTGGAGATATATGGTTTTTACACTGTTAAATAAAATCCTTGTATCTGACATTTTAGGGGATTGGGCAATATTTTTACGAATACCTCTTTACTTACATGCAATTTTGAATGCTTTGCTTTTGATGGAATATTTTTCCATTGTGCTGTGTACTTTTACCTCAGTATTTGAATACTCCTCAAACCAAAGCAAATAATTCATGGCGTGTCCAGACAATATGTGATGTCACTATGTGGTTACCTTCATGATATATTGTCTACAGTAGTGCATTAATGAGTTGTAATAATAAAACAGCTCCTACAGCCAATTAAGGCTGTAGCTTTAGGTGCTATGATTAATGCTAATAAACTCCCTGCTGCAAAGTTCAGCGCATCTTGTATATCAAACACTGTCTGTTTTGTATGCAGATAATTACTTTACTTCCTGCGTCTCCACGGTGAATCACCTTTTTACCGGCACCATCAGTTTCATGTTTACCTCAGAGATTGCATCAAAACAGAAGAGGCTCTTCAAACGTATAAAGCCTGCTTCTCTCTGTGAAAAGGCTTGGAGGGGTATCAGATAGCAAGCCTCACTTCCGTACCCAATCCCATTTCATTTTGGGTTTTCCACAACCAGATGTAGCGCTTTGCATTCAGGGAGGTTTCACATATCCAAATAAACTCAGAGGATGGAGTGCTGAGGAAACGGCGTGAAAGAAATGTTTAGTTATATCTCCATGTGCATTTTCATCTGGTTTTGTCTGTGCTTCTGTGTGTGTCTGCGCGTGTTGCTTGGGTAATGGTGTTAGCATGGTAACGGTTTATAAGCTACAGCTCTCAAGATGCCACACGGTGCAGACTGAACTTAATAAATGTGGAAATAAAACCAACAGCATCTGTGATAGCCTTCCTAGACTTTATTTTAGGATGTATCGAGGCCCCGGATAATAAAGGCACATTTAATAGGCTTCTCTGTCAGAGCAGAGCCGAGGGAGGAGAAGGGTCCTGACACCAGCTAAGCCCCTGAGAACTCCCAGCAGCAAAGGATTGTGGGAGCATGTGCATACTACCGACGATTATCCTGATCCTGGCGAGCTGGATGGCGTGAGAAGCATGAAGTCGCTACCTCTCAATTAGCATCATCGCAACCGCACTCGTGGGGTTTACCGTTGTGGGGTACTCGTGTGTGTGTGTGATGGGGATAACAGGCCAGGGGTTGTCAAACAGAGTTTTTCCCCCCTACACACAAAGCCATCATGCTGCGCCTGTAGCCGCCACATCGCCTCAGCCAATTAAAAATCAATTAATCAGCTCAAAGTCTTTGCTCCTGCTAATGGACTTTGTGTGCTTGGATTGATAAGGCTCATCGTTAGCGTTGGTGTTCTTATACCTCCATTTCTATTATATTTCGACAAAAGCTGTGTTTTTAATCTGGCAGATCTGGAGCAGACAGAAAGCAATTTGTTGGGGTTATAAGTTAATTAGCTTGCACCTCCTGCTTTGTTGCCAAATGAAATTTCAGAATTTCATTTGGCAACAATTTTTCTGAATTTAATTTCAGAATGCTTTTTTGCGTTCCGTTCGCAGGAGATCTTGAGGCATTACCCCTGCTTACACGCACAGAGATACAGGCGTAAGTGTTCTTGTGGTTACCTGGTCATTTGCTGCTGCATGTAGGCTAATGTGCGTTTATTAGCCTCGTCCTCAGTGGCTATTAATCAAAATCAAAATTGTGCAATCGTGATTATATTGATTCCTGGGCGCCCTCTTGCCTCCAGCCAGAGTTAAGTCCTGTCCATCTGTCTCCAGCCTGAAGAGCTTCCCTCTCCTTATCACGCCATATGAAATTATCCTCTTTGATCCGATACGTCCTACTTCCTGGCTGCTTATCTTAGCTCCATCTCTACCCATCATCTTCATCCTGCAGGCTTCTGTCCTCCCCCCATCCTCCCCTTACCACCGCAATTTCATGGCATTCCTCTCTCCTCATCTTTCCTGGCCATGCTTTCCATCCGCTCAGGGCGTTCTGTATGCTCACTTTGTATGTTTCTGTGTCGCTTCCCTGCCAAAGCTCCACTGGATTCAGTTCAGGATTCACAGGGTTGGNGGGGGGGGGGGGGGGTTCTCCAGATGTCAGGCCTGTGATAGGTTTACTGGAGACACTGACAGCGATCCCGTGATCCTGTGGGGCGGTCAGCTGCAGCGCCTGGCCGACATGAGCGTATGCACGATCTTATCGGGGTGACCAGAACCGCTGGGAGGGCCATCGGGTGAACGGAAGATAGCTGACTGCAAATGTCACATGGGCCTGCAGCAGAAGAGAAGAGAAGCATCTGTACTCCTACATGCACCACAGACTTGACAGCACTCTGTCACCTGTAGAAAGCCAAAACAGCCAGTACCACCAGGAGACGCTATCACCCACACACACAGATTGATCAAATATGTCAGTGCCACTCAATCACACGCACACACACTGATGTACACAGGCAAGAACACATCCACACATCCAAGCATATATGCATCATTCCCAAAGAGCACCTGGCAGGTTTGAGTGGCAGCAGCATATACAGAACCAACAGCAGCAGACACAGTTGAGTGACAGAGATGTCACTTTCTACAACAATGCAATTAAAAGCTACAATAATTGCCTGCAAGAAGGAGCGAGGCTGTTATGCTGTCAGAGGATTGAAGGATTTAAGGCGACGGCATTATAAAGGCTCCTACTTGACGATGGAAAAACAAATTCTTCATCCACTGGAAGTCCCTCCGCTTCCTGTCCCTCCCCTTATGCAAACTGTCGAATGGATTCATTGTTTCTTGCGCCCTGGCACCCCCGTTTTCATTGTCATCTTTAACAACTGTGACATGTTTACAAGGTCCCTCATTTGGAATCATGGCATTGGTTTTTCCTCTTCTCCCTGCCTCAATGCCTCAGGAGCTAGTCAGAGCAGAGGTCCTCTACCCCCTAGTGGCCAACATGAGAAATTCAGCTGAGATAAAACCTTGGCTTTACCCACCACTGAGTACTTTGACTTATGTCCTTATGAGTGATATGATTTCTGGACAATATTGCAGCCACATTCAGAGTAACAGTAATTTGAAATAGCAAAGAGCCAAAAAAAATTCCGTTAATTGCAAACGGCATGCGAAATTGGGTTTGAGGGCTTAAGTCGGCAGTGTGTGGTGAATCCATGCGTGTGCTCGCAAAGATTACTTATTGTGCAGTGTGATCATACATATGCAAATGTTCTCTCATGATCCCAGAGCATTGAAGGAATTACAGCTAGCATCTGTCACATTGAAAGACTTCTATACTGCCCCATATAATCACTCAGCTGAATTGAGGGCAAGTGGAAAGAAAGAAAGGTACTGCTTTCCTTTCTCATTACCATTCAGAGAGATCAGACCAGAAAGCGAGCACAAATGTATTGCTGCACAGATGCTTTTGAGTCCTTTTCAAAGACTTTTTCTGCCAAACACAGCCACCCCCCCGCACAGCGATTGGGTTCAGCTTTTTAGGTAAATATTTGATAGCACGGCCTTGCGTCTCTGAGGCATGCAGGAAGTCCAGGAGGAGCTATTTTTAGGTCAGCTCCAGGACTGCTCCTCTTCGCCTTCCTCCTGCTGGCTCCCGGTGTAAACGGCAAAGGACAGGATGTGATAGGCAGAGGAGATTTATTTGAAATTCGCCCCAGTTCAGAGGGGGGAAAAAACGCATCAAGCATATGTGTGTGTGTGTAAGTGTGTCGAGATAACAGAGGAGACCCCCTGCCTCATGTTTCCACCCGCAGGGCACACAACCGATTCAGGGCTTTCTTCCGTGTTAAACAATGTACCACCTTCTGTAAGAGAACGGAGATAAGACTCAAAAAATAATGTTTGTTGATTTGAAAGTATTTGGGAGTAAACATCCTGTAGATACAAGTGCCTTTAAACCCCAAGTCTATAAAGGTATATGGCACCCTATGCATGCTTAATTGAACAAGTTGAGGATTATAATCAGGATAATGTTAAATTGCGCTATCATTAGAACTTTCAAAAGCATTTTCCATGTTAGCTTTATGATCCTCCAGAACTTATACAAATATATCCATGATTATCTAAAAACGAAGCAGCATGGTCTTAGAAATTCTTTTGAGGCAACTATTAAAAATTCATACATTCAGTGTTTGTTTGAAACAGTTGTCTCAGCTTGATGATTTAACAGTTCTTGACAGCATTTTTTTGTACAGTGATATTACCAGACTTCAGTGCTAATGTTACACTTCTGGTGTTGCTAAGTAGTCACACCGCCCACAGAATTCAAAGTAATGGCATAGGAGTGTGTGTGTGTGTGTGTGTGTGCGCACATGTGTGTGTATGAGAGACATCACCAGCTTTATTAGTGTTGAGGGGATAAGGGAACCAGTTGGCGCCATCAGAGAGGGGTCACCAGGGATCAAGTTAATGGGAAATCGTTATGTAAATCCAATCTAATTAAAATTAGAACCACTCTAGTCAAGTCTAAGGTATGGATAGGGAGACGGAAAGTTAAATCATATTATTTCTCTACCTCATTTACATAACCTAATTTACCGTCATGCAGCATTTCTCTTCACACTCACATCTGGTTGCATCTCTGCATAAATCTAAGCAAATAACCAAGTTTGTTGTTGGGCTCAAATAGATCTCTTCTTTGTGGGTATCTGAACTTGTGATTCGCCGCAACAAAAAAATGTTGTTCTACTTTCTGCGGTAAGTTTATCCTCGCTAAAGCCATGTTCCACATGGAGGTGAGCAAAATCAAAACCAGGATGCCTCCGTTAATTCTTTGCTTTCACATTAGCGGAGATTTGCGATGTTTAAGTTGTTCAGTGTGCTTTGATAATGTCTGTCATCCTCTCCATCGACAAAAGCTGCAGGGAGATCATCAACGTTGCATCACACAAGCAGAGCCAGAAATCGTCCCGATCAGCGGCAGAGATGCGAACGAGGCCTGAGCCACAGTCGTAGCACCTGATGGCACGTCAGATCTCCCCTATTCCTCATCATGAGGATTAACCTAATAGCTCACATGCATGAGAGCCTAGCTGCAGGCCTTGAGTTTTAACATTACGCCTGCTGAGTCTCTGTCATCTGATTAGGACGGCTTAACTTCTTCGCTCCTACATGGAAATGCAGAGAGCCTGTGTGTGTATGAGCTAAAGAGAGATTTTTAATTTAATCAATTTCAATGTTATGCATTCCAGCCCACAGGGGATTACAGGATGCAGCTACACATTGTTTGTGTGTAACAAATACATTGCTAATTATATGATATCTAAGCTGTAATGAAATATTTTGGCATTTCCAACTTTATCGGAGTAGAAAGACAAGAACGACGTGACAGAGGTTGCAGGTCAGATTTGAATCCTGGATATGCATTTCAACAAATCTGCTCACTAAATCAGCACCAAATGCTAAATATAGTTAGCTGGAGGTGAATTAGCACGAGTAATAAAAAAAACTATAACTGCATTTATAGGTTGTGTATACAGAAATAATGCTGGAAATAACATTCATTTATTATTACTTACACATCCCATGTATCATAGAAGCCTTTTTTTTTTTTTTTTTTTTNTTTTTTTTTTTTTTTTTTTTGGCCCATATGTTCTGATCTTTTATTATTAACCATCTTCTATGAGCCATGTTAGCTTTCACAATTAGCGAGCTAAGAAGACGGCAGGATAATTTCTTGATTGCCTGGGTTGAAAATCCCTTGGCCCTTACTTGTGGCTTAATAAAAATGAGTAGATAGGGGTTGTAGTTCAAATCAGATCTGCTCTGCTGTCTGCTGAATAATGCATACTCATCTGACAGACAGCAGAGAGGAGGTGGAGGAGATAAAGACTACAGTGACCTCTTAATGTCAGATTTTCAAATCCTCCCCATGCTAAAATGATAGCCCTCATACTGAAAATCCCTAATCATTTCTGGTAAATTAATTGTAAACAAATCACAGAAAATAAGGAAACTAATCCAAGACGTCATGGATAGTTTTACTCATATGAGTCTTTGATAGTGTATAATCATAGATTTGTCATCAGTTTATTAAAATCCCAAGCGAACAAATAACCTTCTACAGGAGAGCATTAACATTTAATTTCCGCAGAATCCCCAAACACCTGCAGCATAATCTGAAATGAGTGAGACAGGCTATTTGTACAGCTGTGTACTATATGTGTGTTGTTTCTTGTGTCTTTACACACTTCAACTTTAGTCAACACAGATCCCAATGCTCTGCCAGCTGAATCAGGGAGAAAACACATGCTGTTGCACCACCTGGCTGGTCTTCATCCAAAAACACTATTGTTTGAAAAAAACAATTAAAATAAATAGGTCCCAACTGTATGCATATTAAATTTGATTTTTAAATAAGTGGTGTGGGGGTTTTCCAACAAAAAGTTTCAATTTCTAACATCACTCAGCCACAAGTCCAACAAACCAACGTAGCTTGTAAATATTCTTCAGAATCAGACAAGAAATTTGTATCGTCAGCATGTAATCACACAACTTAACTTCCAAATTAGAAAGTTTAATTTGAAGGAGCCAGGGAATATCTTTTCGTTAGAGCTGTGTGTGTGTGTGTCTCTGTGTGTGTGTGTGCATTTGTGACTCAACATGTGTCTACAGGGGGCTGTTCAGCTCATGCAGAACTGCCATGGGACAGTATTCGTTACCTTGCATCACTACTTACAAACAGCTGCAAAAAAGTTATTTTTTGATCGTGAAACGAGGGCTTTCTTTGGATTTGGACCTTTCGTGTGCCCATGTGTCTTGGTGCAACAGCATCTGCTTGATCTCATCTGTAATTGTCATGTTTACAACTGCAGGGGAACGACGTGTCCCCTTCTGATGTCTGCTTGTGCTCAGAGGCAGACAGCAAGGTCAGCGTGGCTCCGACAGACGGAAAGCTCTGAAAGCATCTCTTCTTCGCTCAAGGCTGCGCGCAACTTCAACATCTACCCATAGCCCACGGTGATCTAATATCCACCTGTGATTAACCTCGCATTATGGAAGCCAACGTGTTATCATCTGGAATTCAGAGCCTTTGGGCTGCACTGACTCACAATGTCATCTCATAAAATGTGCCATTAAACAATTATGAGCCTTTACGACTGCACCACCTGACCATAAGAAGATCCACAGCCAGTGTTGTCTTTGGAGGTGGTCAGGAGGGGATTGGTTTTGTAGGAAATGAGGAGGCTGATTACCGTGCTGAAAATATTGACCCAAGCTATATCTCTGCTTCCCAAAACTGTTTGGAGGTACTGAAGGTTCTGAGCAAATTGCAATGAGTTGCACAAAAAAACAGACAAGGTGACTTGATTTTAAAATCCTGCCTGTAGCAGAAATGAAAGACATTTACAATCTAACCTGCATGGCGTAAATCTGCATAGATCTGTGCAGTCTGTGTCCTTCACTTTGACCACGGAGAATTCAAAATAACCCCCAAAAAAGACCCAATTTAATGCAACTTTCATTCATTTCTAGCCACTAGGGGGCAGAAAAAAAAAAAACTCTGACATAAGGTGATAGACACACACCAGCTTGGAGAGTAGTAAAGAGTTATTTCAGGCAGGCAAGGTTCCAAGATCTCCTTTTCATTTTCAGCATAGAAAATGTTAGGTGACAGCTGGTTGAACCACTTCCAAGATTTGGGTGGTCATGAAAGGCTCATATTTGAATCATCAGCACTAAAAATGAATATCTATGTAAAACATCTGGTTTATTGCCAAAAAAAAAAAAAAAAAAANAAAAAAAAAAAAAAAAAAATCAAAGAAAATCAACTAAAACTCCCTCCCAGTATTAAGCTGGGAACTTACAATATATTCAGTAGTTTCAGTTTATTTACCTTGGAATTTTCTTTAAATTTTTAAGAAATACTTTGGTACATTTGGCACAGTGTATTCTATATTTTAATCCTGATTACAACAATGAAGGAGTCTGAATTTTTACTTCAGATTCTCACCACTGGCTGTCATCTTCTCCATAGTAACAGGTTTATCAGTATGTTGGTTGCCTACAGTTTTATACCAGGGTCTCGTTAGACTGTTGAAGGGCAACCCACACAGCATGTTGGCCAGAAAACAAAACAATGAGTCAAAAGGAGCTATAAGCTACATAGAGCACATATTTGCTTGATAATTCTCAGTGGGTCTGGCACCCTTTCACATTTCAGAGCCATTTGATTCAGCGTTAATATCAAAGATACTGAATAATGCATGTTTAAACGTGGCTAAAATAGACTTGTCATTGTGCTGTGTCATGAATGGGTTGCCCTTAAGGCTTGATTATTATAATTTGGCTCATTAAGTCAGTTAGAGACACCAGCAGCTGAAACAGGTGATCCCCCCTCAGCCATTCCAACCGCAGGTCGACACCGCCCATATATAATGCCCTTGTCTCGTTAACAATACCACAACTTAATCATTTTTTGCAGGCAGAAATGCTTCTCTAAGTAAGTAAGTTATGGGATAATTGTTCATCTAGAAACAGTTATTCATTGAGAGTTCTGTTTTGATGTTTTAAGTGGTTTCGTGATAATCAAAGCTGGATATAATTTAGCTGATGTTCAGGAGTTAATTGTCTGGTGGGTACCAGTTTCATTGAGATGTATGAGTGATGCTGAATATAAATGCATCAAGTCTTCCTACTTGCCTGATTGCTTGCGTGTGTGTGCGTGCACATGCAGCTGGTGCTGGCACCTCTCTTAATCTTTGTGGAGGTCACACCTCGTATCTTCATATTTACAGGGAGAAATCCTCCCAGTAAAGCTGCATTTTATAGGTGTCAGATCGTTTGCCTGTAAAATGGAGCATTGACTTCAATCCTCTCCCATCTGTGTGCTTCCTATTCGTTTGAACCCGAGGTGCTTGCTTGTGTGTGTTTGTGTGGAAAAAAGTGAGACGTAATGGTCCCTATCAGGAGGCTCTGTGTAATATAATAGCCACATACTGGTCTGTGACATTGTGACAGACAATATACAGCATATGAGTGTGTATTTTTGTGTGTAGCCCTGACGATATGTTTTAGCATGGAGGGAGCTAATAAGGCCACCAGAAACAGCAGAACAATGTGTCTCGTTGAAGGTCACAAGTTCAATCCCTCTGTGTAATGTCACGCTGGTGACATTAAGGCAGACAGCCTCTTTACTCAGCTGCCTTGTGGTGCTCTTTGGTACAACAGACACTAAGGCTGAGCAGCTATTATGTTCCCTAAGCCTCAATTACAGGATGAAATCTTATCTCATACAAGTAAATGTTCTCCTTCAAAAAAAAAAAAAAAAAAAAATTTTGAAGGGCAGTCAGTCACGCAAGTAGGAAAGACAGCTGCAAAGAGAATGAGAAGAATCCAAAAATTGGTGTAATGAGAGGATTTTTTTTTCAAACTTCTTCTTCACCTTAGTCTCTTTTTTTGTGTCATACACATGATTTCATTTGAGGAGCCTATTAACCTCCTGGATGAACTTTTGTCCCCCTCTCAGGTAGCCTCATTTCTGCGTGTGATGAGAGAGATGGGGTCGGCTGTTTTTATCCCAGGGCGAGACCACGTGGACCTTGTGGATCTGGTCCCTGAGGAGGAGGCTGTAATAGCATTTTCTGTGGAAATCATAGGATAAGATATAGCTGTGGTTGGGTCAGTGTGCAAGAGAGGAGACCAAAATGGCCAAGGGACTCTAACACAATTACAAGCTGATAATCAGTGCTGCATCAGCTGCTTCCCTCAGTGTCATCTATGTTAAATTAGAGCTACTCGTAGCCATTTATGGGTCTAACCCGTAACAAAATTGACTTCTTGAAAATTATGAAGATCAATACCCAATGTTACCTAGGTAAAAAGAAAAATTTTATTTATATGTCTAGATATTGTACTTTTCATGATACTACAATGCATTCTACTCTTTAATGTACACATTTTTTCCTTCTTTCATAAAAAGAAAACTTGTCTGGCAAATTTTAACATTAATTATAATGCAAATATCTCACACCACAAGATCTAATAATACATAATCAAACCTCACAATCCTATAACACATACCATATGGTGCCCTGAATAACATGCCGCAGCTGTGAATGTAGGCCAGCTAATTCCTTATCTCAATATGTTGGCTCTCTATCAGGAAATCCAAACAAGGGCAGCCTGTCTGAGGGCTGAGTGTCTGCCTGTCACATAACTGTGCATTTCAATCAGTCATCTCCCTAATAATGTCTTTGCTATTGATCGTGGATAGGACGTGATTTGCTTGCTCCTGATGGCTTTTTTCTTGCCCTCCATCTTGGCACAGATGTGTAAGAACAATTCCGATTCATAGCTTTTTGATTTGATATTGCGCTACTGCTGCAATCTGTTTTGGTGTGTTTCCCGTCTTAATTATTTGTGTAGTCGTGACTTGTTTGCATTCAGTACATCGCTGATAATATCCTGGAGTAATTTTTCAGTGTTTAGGATGTGATGAAAGTTTACTTTTTGTGGAATCGCTGATGGGAAGTTGATGCAGCAGCAAAACTAACAGCTTACAACCAAAAAAAACAAGTCTTGAAAACAGAGATCAGTAAACAGATTGCCAAACAGAATTTTAAAAATCAATACCTGGTCTGTAAACAAGCTCTTTATATTTACTTTGCTTACTTAAATGTATGAATTTAGCTTTAGTTTTTTTGTTTTGTTTTTTTAATTAATGCTTTTTTATGGTCACTAGGGGGCAGAAAAACCCCAAAACATGCTGGCAGACACACAGCCCTGACTTGAAGTACATTTATTATTACACTTTGTGTGCATTTTGTGTCCGTCAACATGTTTTGGGAGCTTTTGTGTCCCCTAGTGGCCAGAAACAACAACAACAAGAATAACAACAACAACAAAAACCATCTCTGCAGCTTTAAGTCAAAATTTACATTTGCCATATTTCCTCATTTATTTCATCCCTGAGTTCCTGAGTTGAGTGTTTTCATATCCAGGTTTGCATTTTGTTGTTCCTTGTTACATTATTCTCACTGTCAAGCACCTGACAGCCACAGGAGGAAATGGAAATTTCCACCAGGAAATAATCCCTTAAGACCTGTCAGCTCAGAAACCTAAATGTCTTATCCATGCCTTTTTATTAAGGTGTTGTGCAGTCAAATTATAGTCACATTCGACACAGTGGGCTAATGTTTATGCTTTAAAAGCACTGAAAAATAAGTGCACATTTCAAATGGATTGAGCGCAGAAACAGCATTACATGAACTATACCTTTAAATTAAATCACTATTCTCTTTTAAGTCTCTGTGTCTTGGTGCATTTTTGAAGCCATAAATGTACAAACTGCTTTATGCTTGACTTCAGGAAAAAAAAAAAAGAAAGAAAAGCAACCTCAGGTGCAAAGCAAAGCTAGTATCTGTATATTCATATTATAACTTTTAAAAAATAACTTATATTCATTATATTTAGATGCAAACGGGCCAGTGGTCAAAATGCCTGGTTTTGTGTCTTAAATTGTTTGCTTTGGGAATATATGGAAAATAAGGAAGTTGTGTAATTGTGGATTCTTCACCAAACTACCTAACCAAACTAAAATACATAATCACATAAATAATCAAAACACTTGTTCACTTGATTTTGTCTTGACATTTTTTGGACTTTTTTCAAAACATTTTTTAGATTTGATTTGATTTGATTTTTAGATTTAGACCAAACCCTGGCAACATTATTGAACAAAACGTGGAGTATACAATATCTATAACTTATATGATATATCTAACCTTGCAGGTTTAATATTTATATCAAAATAATATAAATAATCATTGAATAATATGTTTTGCAATTCAGTTGAAATGATATTCTATTAAAAAAAAATGCAAACCTTGTGTTTGCTTGTTACTGAAAACCCTGTTCTATGTAAATGTGTGTATGATTTTAGCAGTGGGTCTCTGGTAGGCCACAGCACTGCATATCTGACATCTCTTCCTGCTCTACACACACCTGATTAGCTAAATCAGCTGTGTTTGGCCAAGCAAAATCTGGGAGGCACCAAGTCTTGATCAAGTGAACACTGCTGGAGGCACCGTGAGGAGGTCATGCAATAAAAAAAAAGGTCTGTAATTCAGTTTTTACTCCAAGACTTTTCTGCTGTAGTTGACAATGTAGTGACAGCTCTACACCGTGAACTCATTTGGATGCCATTCATATCTATTCGGAGTGCATTATCTGTTCATATCCAAATAATTTATGGCAGATCCCTACAGCACACAGGCTATCAGGGAAGGTAAATCCTTTCTGCAGCTTCTGCTATCACAAGTCTAATGGATGTTTGTGCATTGAAATGGTTGATGTGATTAGGGTTATCATTGCTGGATAAAATAAAGTGCCATCCACGGTGTAACTGAGTGAGAAGTGTTCACTGTCTAGACCATAAACCTAATACATAGTTAATTGATATGGAAAGCTGCTGACAGCTCGATGTTTGTGAACGGAAAGTGAAGACTGAGAGGCAGTCTGGAACTCCCTGCAGCACAGGTACAGAAAACATGAAGGGTGTTGTTCAAAATGAGGTATCCAGCATTTTGAAAAAGTGACTGCATTCACAAAATGACATAAATAGATCAAAATTAAATGCACACTGGGCTATCACCATGTACATTTGGATCACAGTGATAGTTATTTGTGCTTTGCCTTTTTTGTTTTTTTTTTTTTAGCCTTTAAACTTACAAAGCTTGAAAGGCTCTCTGCGCACATAAATCCACCAAGGCTGAGCCTCGACATAATCAGAACATAACCATTTTTTATGGATCTATCTCTATAACTATGAAAGATTCATCCAACCTGTTTGCATGATTTGAATCAGCATGGTAGTGTTTGTTCAATGTTTCTGCCCTGTTTGTTACTGTACAGCAGTTCCATTAATGTGACTCCTAAATCCGGAGTCCTCTTGATTCGTTTGGATCCTTACGTGGATCCGGACAAAATTCCATCCATTGATAGTTTATCATGGGATACGTATACTCTGTATTCCCTATCATGAATGCTAAGAAACCATTTTTAAAAGTCCAGATCTGCACCAAAATTTAATTGGTTCTTTTCCAAAACAGCCTTCTGCCAAATTTTATCAGAATTGCTTCATAACTTTTTGAGTAAGTAATGTGGGTGAAATCATAACCTGGCAGAGGTGAGAACCTTGTAAGATTCCTATTTTTGAAGGGAAGATATGGGAATAATGTGATCTAGTAGCAATACCAAAGGCATGTAATATGCACAGGTTCATAGTAAATTTAGATTATGATTCAGTTTTTGCGATTAAATCCCCATCTGGTTTCTTCGTTAACCTGTTGTTTATTCTGTGTTGTCCTCTGTATGACAAGAATGGTTCAGAATACTTTATATGTTGAAAATGAACATATAAAGTATTTTTATGAGACCACCCCCACCCCACCCCACCCTANCACCCTACCCCACCCCTCATGTGTCTCCCAGGTAAATGCCATCTCTTTTCACTCTATACCTTTCTCTGTGAAATCCCACTTTCAAAGACATCCTTTTGTCTGTTTCTTTGACAGCTGAATGAAATTTAAAGCTATGGCTTTTGCATACCATTTGATGATGAATCGTCTCCCTTTTTTTTCCACGTTTCCCCCTTTCCTTCAATATTTTCAGCGGTTTGAAGAAGACTGTCTTTTCTCCTCACAGGGGCTCTGCAAGGATTTGCATCGAAAGATTGACGTAGCAGTTGATGAACACTACGATACTGAGGAGAAGAAGCTGGCCAAGAATGAGAAAGAGGTACTCGTCTTTGTAATGGAAATGAACACAAATTTAGCTGCATGTCAGATTTTTTTTTTTTTCTGGAATCTTACTGCACTTGTACTTCACCTGAGATAACCTCCAACCTTTGAAGATCAAATGCTGTACTCTCATGTTAATCCCTACCCCAAAGATTATATCTGTTTTCACATCTGATCACATCAAAATGAAAATATGATCTTGTGCACACCCCCGGAATTCAGGGAGATTTGCAGAGATTGGCATGAACAGCCACGCATCATGTCAGCATGTGTTAGGCACTGAGATCTGCTCTAATCCACGAAGAATATAAGACATTGTGCATTCACGCTGTATTTTCCTGCAGCCACGACTGCAAAGAGAAATGGCAGAAATAGAAGTGCTATTGATCTGCAGATTCACTTTCTGATTCAGAAGGTCTTGGACCTGAAGGGTCACAAAAGGCTCAGCCTGAAGCCAGCGAAGGAATCTGGAGATGTGCTGGATTCAACTTGAAGAACTTGTAGAAAGACAAAATCAGGCTAGAGGCAGTGATTAGCTCTGCTTTACACAGATTTTGTTTTTCATGAAAACTACTGTTGAAGGCCATTTTCATTGTTTGGTATTTTAAAAATGCAGATTAGTCTGTTATTTTCTTCAAATAAATTATTCAGAGTAGCTATTAACACTGAAAACCTTCTTGTTCTTCTTACATCCAATACACATATTAAGGAGCTAATGTCTTTCATTCCTCTGCTGTCTCTAAGATCTGCTGCTGAATTCAACAAATGTGAAAAAAAGTAAAAAAAAAAATAGCATCATTGCAGGTCAGACATTGTTGCATTCAGAGAAAGAATACCTCCGCCAAGGTCCAACAGTCTTTTGATTTCACTTTTTTTACTAGTATAAAGCCAGACTTTTACTTTCATTACATTCTACAAATGTGTTAAAAAAAAAACACCTCCCATCACAGAGTTTAAAGGACCATACCACCCATTTTGCATGTTTTAGCCTAATATACTGTATTCAATTTTCATACACGTAAGATTACTGACAACCATTTCCCAGAGGATAAAACCGTATTTCAGCTTTCCTGATATTTTGCAAAATCTCTTAATCTTTCAAAATCAAATATTCAAACGATACACCCACCTTAAAAAATTGATGTTTTGCCTGCTAATAGTTATACAGCCTTATGAAGTCACAGTCGTTTAAATTTTTCAATAAATGTAGGTCTTCTTTTGGGACTATATTTCCCAGTGGAGACATACATTCACTCTGTGCTTTTTATTGCACTTAAACGCTGAAATTACGAAACTTAAAAAAAAACCTGAATATATGGGTTGTTCACGATGATGGATTACCTATCCCAAGATCAAGTATCAACAAGTTGATTTTAATAGCGTACCAGAATGAACTGAAACCAATGGCGATCTGGTCTGAAGGTAGGAAAAAAAATTAATTCACCATTCCAGTAGTATGCTTTAGAAAATGTCAGTACACATTCATACACATTACGTCAGTAACGTAATGTGTATGAAAATTGAATATATTAGGCTCAAACATGCAAAATGGATGGTATGGTCCTTTAATGTANATGTGTATGAAAATTGAATATATTAGGCTCAAACATGCAAAATGGATGGTATGGTCCTTTAATGTAGAGCATTTCAGTAGTCAGCATCTTCTTCTGAATCTATAACTGTTGAAAATATTTCATACTGCTGACTTATCTTAGCTACACAGCGGCATTTACATATTTCTAGCCTTTGGTGACACGTTTTCAAAGTCCAGATTAATATTTCAGTCTTAGCTAAATTGCACCTCTTGATTGTCAATCATAGGATACACATGCCTCAATTTTTTTTCATTAAGACTGGTGTCTTATTTTTCCAGAAATTGGTAAAAAATGTAAAGAAATGCTGTATCACACAATGTTAAAAGAGTGCAAAGAAATTTCTGCAAACCAGATCCCGATGTGGGTGCCTCAAAATCTAATCAACTCTTCCTTGATCCAAGTCTCATCCAAAATTTCTTCAAAATTTGCTCATTTTTTAAGATATCTTGCTGACAATCGGTGAAAACATGGAGATAACTAAAGGCAACATCTTGCAAACAGATTTTAGAACAGATTTTCAGTTTAGCAAGGGTTTCTATGTAAGACAGAAACAAGCATGCCTCATGTTTTTAAAATGAGTCTCTCTCTTGCTCATTCAGCTTTTATGGTTCTGTCCCCGAAGCACAAGCTCATTGGTTGGCTATCCATGAAATCGTAAAAAGCAGATAGATGGTCAGGACATTTAATTTGGGCTAGTCTATGTGTTTTTGGTGATCCTTCACCCCTACGTGGCTGAGCTACACCCTCAGACTCCTGCAGCCTTTGAGAATCTCACATAATCAGCTAGAAAAATAACTTTTTAACAGGGATAGATCATCCGGTCACGCTAAATCCCCCTGAGACTCTGCTTATTCATGTGTACTTTCTCCTGCACTTTATTTAAAGTGCATATGATTATACACTCTTACTGCCTCAAGGCTCATTGCTGCTATTACAGCTTATTTCCCCTGACATCATTTGCTTGTGTTTGTCGTTAAATCACACACCTTTCCTCTGGTGGTATCTGTCCTTCCTGTTAAAATAATAGAACATTAGGTAAATAATTCATGTGCATTAAAAGTTATTAATTGTTTTCCAAAATATCACTGTGGCTGGTATATAAATCTATATGCTGTTATGACACAGAACTTTATTTTAAATGGTGGTGTTGTAGTTATGTTTTGAACTGCGGGGGGCAGTATAGGTCAGGATGCTGACACAACAACAAATAAAGGATCTGACTCATACAGAGAGTCTTCACTTTATCATAATCTCCAGCAGGGGCTGTCCAAGCATCAGCCTATGTTTATTCCTTACTGATGCATGAAATAAGTGGAGTTTTAAGGTGTGACACCACATTGGCTACATGGGTCACTCTGCATCATAGCATATGAATCTAATGACAAAAACCAAATAAAATGCTGGAAGAACTTTGCAGGTGAGTTTAATTTCAGGGGTCAGTCCTCATTTTGTGCATCACATTCTTATCCAGAACAACTTAGAATGAGTGAGTAGGTGGAGTTTTGCTGGATTACTGTAATATTAAGATCATATGGTTGTGGATGATGTGACAGTTTTGGATCATCAGGCCAACCTGATATATATTTTTAGTATACATCAGGAGAAGGTTGCACAAGTTTAATGTGAAAAGAATGTCATATTTGCAGCAAAGGCATGCTTAACCAAACCTTTCACGTTTTACAAAAAAGGGGCCAAAACACATGATTCAAAACTAGAAAGGCAGTAATTAAAGTGCATACCTCTGCCATGGCCAAACAAGCCTAGACAAAATTTGTCTTGTTCTAGTAACGTACTGCTTAAGGAGCAACGAGAAACAACTGTAATAATAGTAATAATAACAATAGATCTGGGTGATGAAGTTTAGACCAAATTGTACATATTGATAGGCTATGATTAGATGAATAGGCCCTTTTTTCATTAAAATTGGTGTATTACTTTTGAAGAAATTGACAAATACACTGAAAAATGACCTATCTCGCCCTTGTTAACAAATCACTTTTAAATTATTTGGATCCAACCCAGTACATCAGCATCAAAGTTTTATAGGTTCTTCTCCAGGCCATGTCCCACCCTCCCACCATTTTTTATCAAAACTGATTTAGAACTTTTTTGAGTAATCATGCTAAAAACAAACAAAAGTGGATTATGACCTCATTTGGCAAGGCAACAAAATTTTACCCTTTAATTTATTACACATTGTGAGATAGTGACAAGATGGAAGACTTGAGAAGAAAACTTGGAGTTGCAAGTGGCCTCACAACATACCCACATACATGTGAAACATATATACAACTACATATACCAAAATATAGTTTCCTGATCTCCCATTCTTCTGTCATGTCATTTAGCTTTTTTCTATGCTCAGCAGATGGCCTCTGTTATGATTGGACACAGATGGGGTTTCCATGTTAATATCAAACATCCCACACAATGTTATATTTGCCCCAGCTTTGACTCCCTAGCCGAAATTATTTCAAAGGTTTATTGTCTGCTGCTGTCTTGTGTGTCAGTGTAGTTTAGACTGAAACAAGCAAGAAATAAGTCATAAGAACCCTCATTTTGCCATAAATTGCTCATATTATTGTCAAATGGCTCAACGTGAAATGTCTGAGATGTTTTGAATTACCTCTCATGTATCAACCAAAAGCTTGGCTGTGAGATCTACACATAAAAAGGATTTTTAGACTGTGTATCTTTCGTTGTTGTTGATGTGGTGGTACGGGGATTTAGAGGAGATGTGTGGACGTGTTACTGGAGTAATTTAGTTAAAGGGCTATACCACCCATTTTGCATATTTGAGCCTAATATATTAAATTTTCATACACGTAATGTTACTGATAATCATTTCCCAAAGCATACTNGAGCCTAATATATTAAATTTTCATACACGTAATGTTACTGATAATCATTTCCCAAAGCATACTACTGAAATGGTGAGTTTAAAAAAAATGTTTTTCCTACCTTCCAGACTGCCATTGGTTTCAGTTCATTCTGGTACGCTAAAATCAACTTGTTGATACTTGAAACGTTCTTGGAATAGATAATCCATCATCACGAACAAGATGTACATTCAGGTTTTTTGGGGGTTTTTTTTAAGTTATGTAATTATAGAATTTAAGTGCAATAAAAAGCGTGGAGTGATCTGAAAATGCTTCCTTGTGAAGAACTGACAACAGGAAGCATTTTTTAGATCACTCCGTGCTTTTTATTGCGCTTAAACGCTAAAATTACGTAACTTCGAAAAAAAAACCTCAATACACATCTTGTTCGTGATGATGGATTACCTATCCCAAGAACGTTTCAAGTNAAAACCTCAATACACATCTTGTTCGTGATGATGGATTACCTATCCCAAGAACGTTTCAAGTATCAACTAGTTGATTTTATTAATGTACCAGAATGAACTGAAACCAATGGTCGGCTGGAAGGTAGGAATTTTTTTTTAAATTCACCGTTCCAGTAGTATACTTTGGGAAATGATTATCAGTAATCTTACGTGTCTGAAAATTGAATATATTAGGCTCAAACATGCAAAATGGCCGGTATGGTCCTTTAAACATCTGTGATGGGAGGTGCCCATTTAATAACCTCAATGATCCCTGCTCTTACTCACCCCTCTTCCTCTCCTGCAACATCCAAGCTAAGTTTCTATGTTAGCACTTGGGACATCAAAATAGTCACATCTGAAGACTTTTCGTGTCGTGATGTAAAACCAGTCCAGCGATGACTTGCAAGAAAGAATGCAGGGAAACAGCCAGACAGGGAAATGTGTGCAAGATCCATTTATGGATATCAGGTTGATGCCAGTGGTGGACTGTCAGTCATGAGTGAGCTTAGCTGTAGCCGAGAAAGGCCGGGCTGGGAGAGACAAACTCCCTGTGCAAATATGTGGAGAAGTGCTTGGTTCTTTTTTTTTTTTTTTTTTNTTTTTTTTTTTTTTTTTTTCATAAGATTCTTTCACCGTACCCACTGTCAGTGACACTAGGTTTTCATTATGGATGCTTAAGAATCCATCTCTGACAGATAAAAAGGCTATTCTTGACATGAAGATTAGGATCCTACCAATCCAAAATGATGTCTTGTGAAAATTAGTCCAGTGGTAATTTACACAAAATGCACACGAATGTTTTCCATTGATTTATTTAAAAAAAAAAACAAAAAAAAAAACTGCATTCTGTTTTCATACTCTATGTAAGAATGTGAAAACATTTTTCTTCATAAACTTTAATCTTAGCAGCTTAATGCTTACAGCGCCTCATAGGAGTTCATTTTGGAGCTTTGATGTCATGAAATGAGACATGAAAGAGCTTTTATCTTTCAACCACATTCTTGACATTAATGTTCTGAGCAGAATTTTTGACAAAGTCTCATGTTCTCCTGACTAGATTCAACATTTCGTAAAAATCAACAAACAAGCGATTCTGTGTTTGCTTTGCTTAGGCTTATAGCTGGTGTGACAGAGTCCCCCTGAGACCTGTCCTGGGGCCCCTGAACATGTCAGAGAGTTAGAACTCAAGCCAGGTGGGTCACAGCTCAGCTTTTAATCCCTCTCTGAGCCTCCTGCACGCTATGTGTAATTAATCATAATAAATCATTTTACATAATGGAAATTAGTTGTGGAAAAGAGTCGGAGGGCTTAGGGGAGGGAGCCAAAGCCATGCTCATCATGCACATTCGAATAAACAGAATATCATCAGATGAAGCTTGAATTTCACTGAGGAACAGGCGCCGTTACGTAGTTGGAGTGATGTTGTGCTTGATCTTTCTCATATATTAAACATTACATAACGTTGCAAGATTGTCAGGAGTATTCTCACAGTAACTTGAAGTGCTTGCTGTGCTTTGTAACCTTTTCATGGCTGTGCTGCTGATGTCATCTCCCTGGTGAACTTCTGTTGCATAGCGTGGTTGATCTTAGCAAGAACGGTGTAGCGTTGTTTCATCAGGTTTGCTCATTCAAAAGACCATTTTTTGATAGAAAGTTTGAGTTTTAGCCAAATTATTAAAATACCTCCCTTAGCGTACTTTCTGTATGTTCCTCTCTTTCCAATATAGTAGTACTAGACATGGACATCTAATACTCCAACACTAAACTTATTGTTAGAGACCAAAAATCTATAGATCCATGCATTATAGAACAGAATTGTGGATGTTGCCCACAGCTACTGTGGTATCCAGCATTTTTAAGGATTTTTTTTGTTGGTATTTTTGTGTTTGACCGTTACAGAGAGACGGGAAGAAAAAGGAGAGAGCAGAATGACATCCTAGATATCATCTTCAATTATATGCACACAATGAGACAGAGGCCACAGGATGTATTAATCCGTATCACTTTGGCGTCTGACGCTGATGACATTACTTTACTCAGGAGATCCTGGTTATATTTAAAAGTGTCCCGTCTCTAGGATGTCCTCACGGTACGAAAATTGCTATGGAAACATTTGATTTGTTAAGCTATAATTGTGCTGAGCTGCAGCACTTTTTCTCGACAACTTTGAAGGCAGATCCTTTCATTAAATCAGTTCGCTCAAGGTGACAGCATTCTCTTTCATCAGCTTTCAAACAATATGATGAAATGAGGAAATGCTGCAGATTTGCTGCAAGATATTTAGTCTGATGTAACAGTTTGAAGGTCTCAGGTAGGTTTGGTAGCATGGACATCTCTGCAGGTTCAAAGATTTTGCATACGGGTCTTTGGCCTGATAATCCATCTTTACCAAGAGTAATGATTACTCCTTCATTTGTGGCTGGATAAACATAAACACATATCCACATATTGAGTGTGACCTCAGACTTATATAGTGATGTCCATTCTGTTTCAGCAAGGCTCTGTTTATGTAACTCCATTTTAAATCACTAAACTCGATTGCTAAATCACATATACACACACGTGAGGCTGTAACCTTGAGGAGGCGAAATGTAAACCGCAGTGTGTGTGGCTGAAGTAAACACCTGAGCTCATGATATAAATATAGCAGCGAGTAGAAGGACATTGTACCAACTATAAACATGCCACAGCCACAGCATCATTTTTGGCAGCCAAATTATGCCACGGAGTGATTTTCCTCCAGAGTAATGGGACTCTTGGGGCCATAATGTTATGTGCAAATGGGATTGGGAATGAAAGCGAGTCTGAAAAAACACGGAAGATAAAGGATGACGGGTTTATCTTAAAATACATCATTTATCACAGAATACAGATAAGGATATTTTCTGATTTGTTCAACACAACGACCCCCCCTCCCCCAGTCTGTCTCCCTCCTCGTGCACATCCATCTCATTTTGTCACACACAAACACAGGCGGCACACATCCACACTCACACACGGTTCCGTTTGCGCACGCACGCAATCAGCCGAGCGCATTTATTTCACTTTATCTTAAAAAAACACATGCAGAAGAGATGCAGCAACACATATGATGTTAATTTCTGCACCAGTGGCCTAATGCTCTTAAGTTTCATTCTTTGTTCTGAGCATCATTGTTTTATGGGGAAGACAAAGTGGGGCAATGTCTCTGTGTGGAACACTGCTGTCATTGTGTTTTTCATAACTCCCTGCATCTTTACCAAAATTACAGACAGACAAAAGGTCACAAAAAGCAGGCATGCAATTGGTCGAGACGATAAAAGTTGACGCTGGAGTGAGACGGATCGTGCTTTTGTCAGAATTTGTTGCAGGAAAATGTTGTTGATTCTGAGACGAGTTGGTGTTTGGAGCATCAGCAAGAATTCATGCTGGAAATACGATAGATAGATAGATAGATAGATAGATAGATAGATAGATAGATAGATAGATAGATAGATAGATAGGGTGGAGTAAGCTGATTTTAGTGTTTATGGTTAAAGATTATATATTGTACATATTAATGGTTCTCAAACTTTTTCATACAAAGTCTCTGAAAAAATATCACAGACAAAACATGTGCATGCTGTACTCAATTTATGAACATGAGAAGGTACAACGAGGTACGTGCAATTCATGAAGTATTTTAAAAAATGAATTCTTAATAAAAACAGAATAATTTAACTTTTAAAAAAATCAACCAAACCCATTTTATTTGTGAATAATTTGCTATAACATAATTTCCATTGATTTCAATTGTTTTGATTCTTTGCAGAAATTTTGAGTCATCTGAGTACCACCAGGGAGCACTTGAAGGACCACCAGTGTTGTTCGGACCACAGTTTGAGAACCACTGGTACGTCATATTAAACAGTGTTAAATTATACTAAAGGATATGTTTTTTTGTGGGGAACCATGTAAATTTATAGATTATTGTTGATATTAGTGGTTCTTTTTCCTCCAGCCTTTTATTTAGTTACTATCACATTACTAGTAATATAGAAGCTTTGAGGCCAACCAGACAGACAGTCCTCCTTTTTGTCCAAGATTAACATTTCAGATGATCGCTCCTGACAGAGGATTTTCTTTCTGAGGCCTTTGAAGTAAAAAAAAAAAAAAAAAAAAANAAAAAAAAAAAAAAAACAAAAAGACACTTTCGTCTAAAGTCATTTAAGTTATTAGGATTTTTTTTTTCTTCAGGGATGACATATTTCATAGATTTTTACAGGCTTTTGGAGTCTGAGCAGCAGTTTGGGACAAGGAGTAAATCTGGATGTGTGATTATGTCTTAAGGGAGGGGCTTGTATCCCGTTTGGTTTTTATCGTTCCGTGCAGCGGGGGACTGAGTGCAGACCGGCTCCCTCTCCTCTCCTCTCACCGACTGAACAGCTACCATGTCCCGTTACGATCCGCAGGNAGACCGGCTCCCTCTCCTCTCCTCTCACCGACTGAACAGCTACCATGTCCCGTTACGATCCGCAGGTAAGCGCACAAACTTTGCACCGATCGCGCTCGACCGCCACTTCTTCCGTTTTTTCATATCAAACGCCCATCGACTGAAATGAAAAGTTCGTGAAGCGTTCACGCGCTTTTGGAAACCTTTTGTTAAATAACGTCGCTGATGATCACACACACACAGACACACACACACATCTCTGCACGTATGATCTGCTTATTCTACTTTTCAGAATACTTCTGGCTGGAGCCGCTCCCTCTTTTGTGCTATTTCCGACCCAAAACTCCATTGAAACGCAAAGTAAACTCACGATCGGTTTATAATAAACTTTTCTAAGGGTCGAAACTCGAACGATGACGCCGCCATATGTCGGGTTTAACGTTTTAACCGCAGCACTGCGAAGAAAAGCGTGTATGTCCACTTTAAGGCGCACACTCGGCTTCAGATTCTTATCGAACAAAGTATGATCTAGGGGCCTCAACCCCCCCCTTCCCTAGCCAGCCAAGCTTCTCATCGCCTCAGATAGCCGATATGCACAAACCGCTCAGGCCTGTAATGACATCACATTTTTTTTTTTTTTCATTTTCATTGAAGAGTTTATGCACTCAGGAATCTCTCATAAAAGTCTCCTCAACAGCCCCAAGTTGTGTCCTTGAGGTCCAAACTACAGAAGTTAGAGAAAGCTGCTGAAAGCTGACATGTGGAATGTGGACAAAGCTGGCTGATACAAGCAAAGATGTGGGGCCCCTAACAGCACCGCGGGCCCCTCAAAGGTCAAATTTGATCAAAAGATGCAAGATGAGGTTGAGATACTGAAAGATATTATCAGTGCATTGTGTATGAACACTTAAATCACCTCCACAGGGCAACCAAAAGGCAGATGAATCCATTTCTCGTCATCTCAGGGTATCCCGTTCTCTGTGGTCCCGCCATCCCTGAGGCGAACGCTCCCTTTTGCTCTTTTTCACCGTACTCAAGTTAGCCAGCAAGTCTTTTGATCTCAGCTTTATTACATGGCAGTATCTGTGAAAGGCAAGTACGGAAAATGGAAGAGGGCGGAGGGGGCTAGAGAGGGTGGCTCTTATAGGTTTCTTTTTGAATGCTTCTGGGCCTGAGACGGCATAATTGGCCCTGAAACTGTATCTGATAAGTTGTGCAGCGTTTGGAAAAACACGTGGGGAATGTCCTCCGCTCATAAAGCGCAGGCCCGACCTGGTGACAGATGATTGGAATAGCCTCCAGAATTCATAATAGTTCTGCGGGACTCTTTCAGATTGTGCACGCACCCAGACGCGCTCAGAAAAGTAAACCCCCACAGCGCACGGCATGGAAAGAAGACAAATTCATGATGCAGTTGCAGCCAGTGGCAAAGAACAATAAATAAATAAACATACAAGACAACATATCAATACTTAGTGTGCAAAACAACCCAATTGAAACTCCTAATATAAGTAACAGTTGATATACAGTGACCAATCTTGCATATAAGATTATCTGCCCTTTAGACAAATCACATGAATAAAATTTACCAGTAAAACACAAGAGCAGCTTCCATATTGCAATATGTGGGCGAATGCCTGTTTAACAAATGAATAGATTTAGGAATAAAACTAGATTTGGTTCTAACAGTGAGAATTTGGGCATATGGAAACGCCGGCCAGATGGCAGCAGGTCATAACACTAATTCAATCCGTGATCCAAGCTTTACTAACAGCCCTACACTCTTAGAGTTCCATTAGGTTCTTCTTTCTCCCCCCCACCACCTTTCCACAGACTTTCACCACTCTGTCAAGAATGCCTCGAGTCTTTACAGACGACCCTCCGAACCAACAAATAAAGGATTTTTATAATTGGCAGGGTACGATATGGGTGCAGAAGAATCTGGAGGTAATTGCGCACAGTGATAATAGGGGTTTGGCAGTGCGGGGCGAGAGCCAGGGCCAGGGTTTGGGCTGGGCAGGCAGGATGTAGGGAACACTGCCATGCATTTCCGGAGTCTGGCTCTGGACTGCACAGTGCAATGAAGGCTAGTTACTGTAGTCTCTCTCTCTCTTGCTCTCTCTCTCTCTCTCTCACACACACAAATGATTAATATACCTCATTCTCATCACAGTCATTTTGTGCAANCTCTCTCTCTCTCTCACACACACAAATGATTAATATACCTCATTCTCATCACAGTCATTTTGTGCAAAAGCATGAGACTGCTGTTTTGAGACTTTTATGAATTCCTGCGCGTCTGCATGCATGACAGCAGAGGTATGCGTGTAAATAACGTGTTTACGTAGGCATTTCTGAGCAGATGCCTTTGTTATAGTTTGATCTTCGAGACTCATAATCCACCGCAGTATCAAGTTCCACAGCAAGAATCCAGAATTTCCTTGCAAGGCAATAGTTCCTTACAACCGCCACGCAAGGCAGCCAACTAAGTGGCAAACAGAATTTGAACAGAGTGGAAAACTGGCGGAGGCAATTTTCTAACGCAAATGATGTGATTATTCTGTTGTGTTTTAATGCGGATGTTTACCTATAATATGTTGGACGCAAAGGTTTTCCAAATGCGCTTCAGTTTTCAGTGACTGCATGCTGACATGTTGGTCCAAACATACATTGTTTCTACTCAGCAGGTGCCAGAGTTATTTTCTGGTTCCTTCTCAAGGCAGGCCACCGAAACTGTGTCAAAGCACATTTGTTGCATTTCCATCTTTTGTCTCTCGACTCGACAGATTCCGTTCATCCTCAAGGTTGTTTTTTGAGAATGAGATGATGCAGGATCTCAGTGTAATTTTTCTGTTTCATCAATGGCGTCCTCGTTTTTCGGTGTGTGTGTGTGCACCAGTTGTTGGGATTAAAAATTGCTTTAGGTTTCAGGTTTGTATCTTCTGGACAACAGCTCGAGTCGGACAGGGTTCAGCTCATTTGAAGTGATTGTGATTGACATGCAGCAAAAGCTCATGGGATTCTGGTCCTGGACTCCAGCCCCGCAGCTTACTCGTTCTTTTCCCCCCTTCCCTTTGAATTTGATAGCATGTAATTTGAATTCACTGTATCCAGAACCGCACACTAAGTTGTATAATATGGCGAGCTTGGACGGACAGGCAGATCCCAGGGTGGAAAAGAATTCTCAACTCTTAACCGAGTAACGACGGTCAACAAGTGGTAGCCAAAATTGGCAGTGTCGGGAATGAAACCTTAGCTAATGTTTATTTATGACTTGGGAAATACGCAAAAAAAAAAAAAAAAAAAAAAAAAAAAAAANTTCTTTTTTTTTTTTTTTTAATGCAATCAAATTTCCCTGCGTGTAATTTAGCTTCATTTTCTGTTTGTTGTTCCCCATTAGGCAGCCAAACTGACATGGAACAGTTCTGCAGGGAAATATGCATTGTGCTCTTGGAAGTTCTGGCGTTTGTTCACTCCACAATTAGACTCTGGTCGTCTCTTGGGTGATGGAGAATGCTGACTTTCATTTTTCCCCTCTTATTCTCCACATAACCTGGAATACAGTAGATTCCGTTTGACCGCCGAGTCTTATTTAGTCAGACTGCCTTTTCGCAGCTAATTTCAGGGAACAGAGATGAGAGGATACTTCCCAGGACCTGTATCTTTCTTCCTTTCTTTCCAAACTAATTCCCGAACTTTGACTCTCCTGACTGAAGCGGTCATGTGCGTTTAAATTCCTCTGGGCTTTAGTCACACTCCGATGAAGAGGGTTTGTTAGATCAGCCTCTCACTCCTGTCATTTTCTGACTTTAAAGTGCTATCATTCAAGACCAGTTTGCCTAATAGGCAGCCTGGCATGTCGACGTTGGTAATTGGCGTATTGGCTCGCCATCTGCTCCTTCCCAGATGCAGAGCTCTGCCAGAAGTTCCACAGCTATTAAAAAAAAAAAAAAGACTCTGGTGTTTCTTTCCCCTTGACTAAATCTGCTGTTTTTAATCGATGATGATTTAATTCTGCTTCAGGCAGCCTTGCTTTCTTTCTGCCTCTTAAAAGGTAAAACCTACTTTCTCAGTCTACGTTTCATGGGGTTTTGGCGGATGATTGATGGTGCGAGAGTGAGGTCAGCGCTCCCAAACAGCACTTCTGATGTCATCCTGCAAAGATGCATGTTTTCTCCTTTTCTCCCCAAAGCGGGGTATTCGTGTAAGTGTAACACTGTCGAGAGGGACGTTTAGCCTTTGGGCTTCTTCTCATCTGATAAACCAGCTACAGGAAATGTCTCTGTTAGCTGATTGGCCCCGTGTTTTCCTTTGGCGTCCTCCCACTGGGACCTCAGACATGCACATTGTGTCCCTGTGGCAAAGAAACCACCTTCCATATCTTTCCCGTTTTCTTTACCATTAATACATTCCTCTTTTCCCTGCCTCTTCCTGATTATAACTTTTGCTCTCATTTCATTCTTGCCTGTCTTTTCCATTCTTGTCCTCTCTTCACCTCCCTCCTGTCAGCTCCCCCCCCCNCCCCCAAGCCTCTCATCCTCCCATTGCATCCCAAAACTAAACAAACATGGCTAATCAAGAGCTTGTCAAATCACCTTTTAAAGCCCCATATTATAGGGTGAAGGGGAATTAAGGGGATGTGGAGGTAACATGGTGATGTAAAATCCCAGCGACATGTGTGAAAAATACCACTGAGGGTAAACACATGACTTCACTGGTCATGTGTTTACACAGTTAGCAAGGTTAGCCTCTCTACGAATCGAGGTGCTTCTACACAGGGGACACAGACGGGGCAGTGGGTAGGTGAGCCCTGTTGCGTTCATGCTGCTGGCTGTTGTGTGTGTGTGTGTGGACACATGATGCGTGTGGAATGTGAAGAACAGCCTGGTGATTCCATGTTGGACGGCTGCCATCATAGGGAAAGATCATGCTTCTATGTGGTAATGATGGAAGGTAGGACTTAACTCATACACATAAAACTATTACTGTGTCCTTACATGGGAATCCACGAGTCAGATTTCTACTGTAATTCAATTGTTTCATACTTTGGAAGAACTTCAGAGTCACTGTCGACTCGTTTTTATTCCAAGTCCCTGGTATTTGAATGTTGGCGTATGAGTCAAGACAACGTCTCTTAAATAGTCTTTTAACGGCATCACATCTTAGAAGTACAAGCTGAAATCCACGAGAATAAGATGAAATTATGTTGAAGATTGTTCAAAAGTATTATTCTCGTGGTATTAACCTGGGGACCTCGTGATTTAGGAATTTCCCCCCCAAATGTTTGTGTTTGATGGGAGCACTGGATAAATGAGATAAACAGCATCTCATCTCTTTATCTTTCGTGGTTTTGTTGTTGTTTCTCCAAATTATTCTCCATGCTGCTGTTATCAAAACTACCATTGAAAAGTTTTACCTCAGTGGGTAAGACGTACGAGAAAGACAAGGATTCAAGAAATTGCATTGATGCCAGTGTGCACCTGACGAATATTATCAAACGATCTCTGTGCTTTACAGAATATGATAGGTAATTTGCAGTGGAATTTTTATTTTACAAATGACAGAAATGGCAGATTCTCACAGGATTAAGATCACAGACGATGTCCACCATTATTATTACAAGGTCCTCAGGTAGTACAAGAATCCCGATGCTGTCTCGTCATACAGTTTTATATAGGCATGCACACGGCTAATGCAGTTTAGTGTTCCCTCCTGAACAATGGGTAAAATACATTTAACCCAGCAAAACACTGAATAAGGAAAAGTTGCTACTGTGTCTTCACAAACACCATCATCACCCAGACACACACACACATCTTTACTGAGTTTACTAGTAAAAGAAGCTGAAAGGGCAAGAGACAGGGTTCAAACATGTTTTCTCTCACTTTAAAGGACCATACCGGCCGTTTTGCATGTTTGGACCTAACATTTTCAATTTTCATACACGTAATGTTACTGACAATCATTTCCCAAAACATAATACTGGAACAGTGAATTAAAAATGTTTTTCCTACCTTCCAGGCCACCATTGGTTTCAGTTCATTCTGGTACGCTATTAAAATCAATTTGTTGATACTTGAAACGTTCTTGGGATACGTAATCCATCATCACAAGCAACATGTGCATTGAGGTTTTTTTCTGAAGTTACGTAATTTTAGCGTTTAAGCACAATAAAAAGTATGGAGTGAATGTATATCTTCACCGGGGAATATAGTCCCAAAAGAAGACCTGCGTTTATCGAAAAATTTAAACGACTATGACTTCATAAGGCTGTGTAACTACTGTATTAGCAGGTGAAACATGGATTTTTAAGGTGGGTGTATCGCGTGAATATTTGATTTTGAAAGATTAAGAGATTTTGCAAAATATCAGGAAAACTGAAATATGGTTTTATCCTTTGAGAAATGATTGTCAGTAATGTAACGTATGAAAGTTGAATGTATTAGGCTCAAACATGCAAAATGGTGGTATGGTCCTTTAACGTTTTTGTTGTGTTGATGCGTTGCAGCCATGCTCTGAAATAGATCAAATTGTTTTTTTCGTCGGTCCACATGCATGGTTCCGTGGTGATAAAGCCGGGGCGTGTATTCAGAATTTGCCAGCATGGAGTGTTGTGTTTGGAACGATAAGGAAAAGAATGAATTTGTAGTTTGTTTTAGAGTTTGGCTGCAGCATATCACGGTTGTGAGGAGGAAGTGAAAGCCTCTGAAAACTTTCCGAATGCACTGTGTCACTGTTTGTGCTCCAACTGTGGTCTGATTTGGCATTTTTCTGAAGAAGGTAATCTAGAAAACACAAGTTTAACAAAAAAATAAAAAATAAGATACAGATTTCAGCTTTAATTCATTTGCACTGCTTCTTGCATTATGAGTACGTAAAAATCAGACTCTGAAAGCAGAATTGTATGTCTCATTGTAAAGCACATTCTTGGAAATATTCGGCAGTCATGTTTCCCACCTGAATAAGCCAGTCAGGCAGCAGCACAGTCTGAGGTCTGTGTTGGGGCTGCAGTCGGGAGCAGTGGTAATTGTTTAAGAGTGCATTTATAGAGTGTACTCTTTGTGCCTCCTAATCAGAAGCATACTCGTGCATTTACATATGAGCCCCGGAGGACTGCTGAGGAATGTATTACAGGCAAGGCGAGAGAAAGAGTAAGAAAACGGGCGCTAGTGGGCTGCTTCACTATTGCCATTTCTTTCCACTTCACATGTCGCTGCCCTGTTGGGAGGGGGTGGGCTAAGGTACGGGGGGGTTAGAGTTATTAAGCCTGAAGATCAAAAGCACAGAATAGCTGATGCGAAGCCATTCTTTCCTCAGCAGCAGTAACAAATGTATGCACAGGCACACTTTCAGCATTTTCCCCCAGCGTCTTTGAGCCACGAATACAGACGACTCCTCCAAAGCAACAGAGTGGAAATCTAATGCTCTCATTTATCTGTCAGAGATTTTTGTAGATTAGATCTGTTTTGAGGATTCATTTCACTGCGTATTAGGTAATTTGTCAATTTTTTTGCCTTTTCTGTACTCTAACTTTCGTCAGGAAAGGAGACGAGGAGAACAAAATATGGCCTCAGAAAACCATTTTAATCAGACAGTGCTCCGCAGGGACAGAAGCTGGCATAGGAGAGCTCCTTACCTCATCAGAGCTCTGCCAGTAGTGTTGGGAGAAACACTCAGTCAAGATTTTATTGAATAACCTGGAGTCTGTACTGGAGGGGCTTTACTGTAATAGAGCAGCTCGATGGCTGCTGAGGTGACAGCCAAGGCCTATTAAACCAAGGCCTGATTCATACGAAATGACCTGCTGTTTAAAGGACCATAACAGCCATTTTGCATGTTTGAGCCTATCAGTTTTCATACATGTTACGTTACTGACAATCATTTCCCAAATCAATCATTTCCCAAAGGATAAAACCATATTTCACCTTTCCTGAGATTTTGCAAAATCCCTTAATCTTTCAAAATAAAATATTCAAGTGATATATCAATGTTTCTCCTGCTAATAGTTACGCAGCCTTATGAAGTCACATCATTTAAATTTTTCCATAAATGCAGGTCTTCTTTTGGGACTATATTCCCCGGTGGAGACATACATTCACTCCACGCTTTTTATTGAGCTTAAATGCTAAAATCNGTATCAACAAGTTGATTTTAATAGCGTACCAGAATGAACTGAAACCAATGGCGGTCTGGAAGGTAGGAAAAACATGTTTAATTCACCTTTCCAGTAGTATGCTTTGGGAAATGATTGTTAACCTTACATGTATGAAAATTTAATATATTAGGCTCAAACATGCAAAATGGTCCTTTAACCTTGTTGGTGGCTTACAGTTCAGTTTGAATGCTGAGTTCAAACGACTGAGACGCGTGGATTATCTGTGTTCGTGTGTGCGCGATCGAACAATGCAGAGTTTGCAAATTTTTCAAATTGATAAAAATGTTCACTTTAGCTGTTTGTAACTGTAACTGTGATGCCTTGCTAGTCAGGAATAATAGCTGTGTTATTTCCCCAGTAAACAGCTATGTACACAAATCAAGCATGACGTCTAATGAAGTGTGAGTGTGGATTAATTACCCTGTATTTAGACTAATGGCTCCTTCTCATTTGATTAATGATGACACACGTCTCGGGGAAGAGAGCAACGCAAAGACATCACAATAGTTTTGAGCCAAAATAACGTATCTGCCATTTGAATAATACGGCATTTACGCTGACGAGGCGATTTCTGATGTGAATGCAGTTCTCTTTGTAAAATATTGTTGAAGTCATAAGCTTTTCCATGCCTAAAAAAGTATTCTTTGTGTTATTGAGTCTTGATGTGGTGCACACACGACCCAACTGAGCACAGAGGTGCACAAATTACAAGAGCTCTCACCTGGGAGATTACCGACAGCTGAAAAAGATATTCACCAAGGCTCATGTGAGAAGTTAAAAACACACAAGGAGTGAGTGTGACTTTGCCAGCATGCTCCCAAACAAGGAGGAGCTGCTTGTGTGTGCTATATTATGCAGAAAAAAAAAGAAAAAAGTTGGAAAGTCAGAATGTGGAGGAGTTCTGTTGTTTTTTTCACTTCCACCTCCTCTTGTGCTCTCATTGACTATTGCTCATCGCTCTTCTAGGGACTTATTATATATCTGATCAGAGCATCTCTGATTTGGCCCGATAATTGCAAATACGCTTGAAAATGTCGCAGTTTCGGGTACGACTCCAAGACTGAGTCAGGACCATCTCTGAACTGCTTGGGCTTAAGTGTTATGATGAGCGTGAGCCGTGATTTGGCTCCCACCTGGGGTTTTTGTCCCAGATCGGAAAAAATTTGTCCTGGAAAATCTGAGCTAAAATCATGTATCTGAGGTTGGCTTAAGGTGACTGTAGGAATCAGGTGTGTGAGTATTTGTAGGAAATAGAATTTAAATGGGGAACTAAAAAGTTTTTCTGGCTTAACTAATATTCCTGACATTGAGGAGCAAAAGTGAGTGTTTTATCTGTCTTTACAAGCATAAAAAGTGCAATGATAATTATGAAATAGCTGGCAAAGAGAAAACTTTACATAAAGACTAATCCTTTTTTGCTCGCCTCAATTAAAAAAGTTTTATCTGATTTTAAAAGCACCAATATTATCTCTGGATGTTCAAAGGCCAAAAGCCGGTACCAAAGCCGGCACAAAAAGGTAGATCAATATAAAATGATGATATTGGCTTACTGTACCTTGAATATCTGCCTGACTCCAGTGGAAATTGGTTTGGTTCTGTTTTCTTTTTTCTTTCTTTCTTTTTTTTTTTTTAATGGAGATTAAATGAAAGAAATCATTGCAAGGTGTTTGGAAGTCCGTGATATTGATGGAAGGCTCAGGTTTGAGCAATCGATTTTGGATGAGTCATTGACAGTTCACTGGATTAGTAGACTCTGAGGAAGGAACAAAGATGGTCGGGTGCTTAGGGACGGGGGACAGGGTGTACATTCTGTCTGGCCTCGTTAAAAATCTGCCTTAATTAGAAACAAAACACCCACACACCCCCAGAAGAATAAGTTCTTGTTATCAGAGTCTGCGTTCCGCGCATGATGGAGCCTGGCCAGCATCCCAGCAGGTTTTTTTTCACGAGACTCAGTATTCCTGAGTCAGACCCTGAGCCCCACAGTGCCACTCACTCCTGTGACAGCCACCTGGGAGACCACCTTGGAAAATGGGCCCCTATTAGTTCAGGTTAGACTTAATGACCAGTAATGGTACACCAGCCAAGCCAAACTGTGTGCAAAAGGGCTCCGGGCAGGCCGAAATGAAATACCAGTCACTCAAGCTCTGAACATAAACACGGGGGGGGNTGGGGGGTGTTGGTGTGGGTGTAGGTGAATAGATGCTTCTGTAGATGTGTGTCAGTCTGTTTGTGTGAATGTGAGGGGGTGCAGACATACTTCCATGTGTTGCAGGGCAGAGGTGGCCCAGGTGGAGGAGACAGTGTCGAGCAAAAGGAGATGGGTAAACCCCTGCGGATAGCGGGCAGGGGGGGCACTGCTGCAAATTTGGATCTATTCCCGTTTTGCTCTGCTGCTTTCCACCAAATCTCATTTCCAGTTTTGCCATCAGCCAAAAAAAAAAAAAAATCTTGCAGTAACCCCCATAGAGCAACTAGAGAAGCCTCCTAAGAGCACTGCTCAATTATTCACAATTTCATGGCTGTCTGAGATATGTGTTATTCTAATAAATTTAGGAATTAGGAGGCTTAAATGCCCAACATATATTAACCTCTAAAGCTGAATTTTTATCCCCAATTTACTGGTAAACGTCACGTCATGCTAATGGCAGTCAATGATGATTGCGTCTTCCACGGTTTAAAGAGTCTGTGGTCTAGAATTAGCACAGGCATTAAAAGTAAGAAACGCTATCATTTAAAATGCCATAATATGAGTCAGTCTCCTGGGGAGAATGAGCTGTAAAGCTTCTAAAACTAAGGCAGAGAGATTAACACACTGTAAACTACAGCGAAAGAGACAAAGACGGGGGTAGAGAGACGGGGAGGTGGAGAGAGAGAGAGAAAGAGAGAGGGAGCTTTGTTTTNCAAAGACGGGGGTAGAGAGACGGGGAGGTGGAGAGAGAGAGAGAAAGAGAGAGGGAGCTTTGTTTTGTCTCCTGAAGCTCTAGGGTTTCCTGGAATTTTTGGCAAAAGATTCCGAAGTCACATAACCACAGAAAGGGAGAAGGAATGGCGAGGCTTCCTGACACACAGACATGGGGTAACGATCCTGAGGGACGCAGTTTTAAGACGTTCTATGGCTTTTGTGATTAGATTGGCCCCTAGACTGACAAAAATACTGAACAAAACACAAACACGAAGACTGTAAGGTAAGAAACATGGCTCAGGCCTTCACCTCGGGGGGAGGAGGGACAACTACTAGCCCTGTACCCGTCCAAGATGCTCGCTGGCTGGCTGCCATACTAATAATAACAGCCAGCACAGCCATGCACGAAAATGAGATCTGGTAAGGCCAGTGAAGATTAGACCTGTAGATCCCCGGAAAGATTTGAGGTATGAGAAGAGTGGAATGTATTTTTTGGACGGAGAGGTGAGCTCTGTCATTTAGAGAATGTGCATCCACAGATTTAGAAGCAGTACTGAATTAAATATTTGTAGTGCCACAGTACCGTAGCAAACAAGAAAAAAAAAAAACATGCTTTTGCAGAGGGTTTTGATGTGTTGGGTGCATGTTCATCTTTGTCTGCTCTTAAAGTAAAAAGGCTCCATATTTCTCACTCTTGGCACCAGATTCATCGACTCGTTCAAGTGGGCTGGGATTGGGTCTGGTTTGCTCCATTAAATTTTGTGCTGACTGTTGTAAGATTTATGCTGTTGCTCTTTCTGTTTCACTCTTTCTCCTTCTTGTAACTAGTTCCTAAAGACTGGTACACTTTACAGTGTAACTTAAACCAGTCGAATGCCTCATACCTTAGAAATGACCAATTATCCTTCGTCTCTTTGAAGATGAGACCCTGTGGTAACTAGCAAAACCCATTTATCAACTGTCTGCTAAGTATACTGTTTAGAGACATGTTTTAAGGCCCCAGTATATTTCAGAAGATGTGAGACGAAACAACAAGCATTCAGCTGAACATCTAACTATAAAGACAGAATCTCTGTCTGTCTGTGGCACCATTATCTCTAGAACCCGGCACTGTATGAAGTTGAAATTCGGCAGGTTTATTGCTCAGGACCCAAGGACATGCAGTGTCGCGTGTGAAGGTGTTTGGATGAGCGGTTCTCAAATTGAGCTGTGTTGGTAAAACGTAGTCCATGCGTCAGGATACCCTCCAGCAGCATATGTTAAAGCAAACAAAGATAGCTCATGAGGAACTGGCTAGCTCATGTGCAAAACAAATTTATGGCAGGGTGCAGTGCACACCATAAAGTCCGGTTAGTTCCAAACACACACATTTTGGACGGGCACTGCAAACAAAGTTAGCTCATGAGAACATGCAGAACAAAATTATGGCAAGCTGCGGCGCACACCATAAAGTCCGAACAGGCACATTTTGAACGGGCACTTAACCTGTTTCCTAAAATAGTTTACAGTCCTTAAAAACTGGACTTTTTTTTTTTTTTTTTTTTTTTTTGCCACATCATGCCAGCAGGGGGCGTAGAATGCTTAGTCGCCTGTTACCGAAGGCTTACAGTCGACCGAGAGAGGAGTTGGTAGTGGCTATAGGTTATTTAGCAAATATAAAAAACCCAAAGAAGATGGAGAAGGTAGGTTCAATGTCTAAATCAGAGTAGGAGGAAAGAGAATTGTCTCTTTATTCGACAAATGGGTATTTTAGACATGCCCACTGGCCCCTCACTGGTGAGGTGACCAGTCAAGTGAGATATGGGCCACTCACGGCCACAGGGAGAGATCAGAAGTTGAAAAGACAAAATTTGCCTCGGGGCCCTAGGAAAAAGAGCACTGAAAAATCAAACTTCTTTTTGCCCTGAAAGAAAGAAGTAAAGTGGGGCTTTTAGTTGCCATACCTGGCATCACATCCACCATCACATGGCTTGGCCCTGCATCAATTCACTGAGAGCATGACAGGAGTCCAGAGAGAGAGCAAGATTTCATCTTTATGGTCACAAGATGAAAATAAAACAACCCTGGGCCGTCTCCAGTGAAAGGTCCTCTATGATCATCCATTTTTCTGACAGTGTGTATACAAAATATACACTATCATGTCTTTGTGTTCTTAAAAGAAACTCCACCTCGCCACATCCACTTTGAGTAATAGGCCCTCTTGGTCGCTATTTTCTTGCTCGCCCGGCACCCCACCCACATCCACCCGCTCCTTAATCTCCTCCTATCTCTCTCTAGGAATGCAGGCCCTTATTTTGAAAAATACCTTGTCATGTAATACCCTTGAAAACCCTCACAGCACACTTTAAAAAAAAAAAAATGGCATTCCGCCGTATGATTTACTGACTTGTGTGTTAAAACAAGGCAAGAGAGATAAAGATTTATGACAGCTCGTTGGAGGAAAAATGCCTCGTGTGCAATTGATTGTGGTGATTTTCTTTTTATTTCCTCGATAAGGCCTGATGAATACACAAAAAAGGCAACTTGCAAAGAGCTCAGCTGTCATGTTTTCAACGGGCTCCAGGGTTGTAAGGGCATTGCATCACACTTGTTCCTCTCATTCTTTACTCATGTATGTTTCCATGTAAGGTATGATGGGAAGATGTTCTCTCTCGGACGCATAAATCACTCAGCTGTTTTCATTATTTTTTTCCCCTCTCCTTTCACCAAAATGTAATTTCTCTCTGGCCACTGAGAGCCATGCTTCCACTAAGACCAAAACCTGACTTTTATAGGAATCGTGTCATGCGGATCTTTTTTTTTCCTCGTTTTTGCGTTTCTGAGACATCAGGAACCTGTAAAGTTTTATGAGAAATACATTTTTACGTTCCACGTAATGTTTCCAGCATGCCATGTTATTGCCCGTACGCTCGCGGCTGAGGCCTGCTGTGGATCATGCTAATCGTGCTTTTACATTTCAGCCATTGAGCTTTGGCACATATTCCGAATTGTTCCTGCCCAAGAGCTGTTTAGCCAGACAAAATCTTTTGCTGCATATGAAACACTGAACATTCAGTTACCTGATTTTTTATTTTTTATTTTTTTTTGTTGGAAGAAGAACTAAAGGAGGAACTGTCATCATTTTTCTTCCCTTAGTTCCGTTCTGACACAACTCTTTTTATCCTTTTCCGTTTTATTCGGCTTTATTGCCATCAGCTGGATAAAGTGTTCTAGCTGCGGTGTCGGAGTAGCAGTGCTTAGAGTAAAACCTGCCATATATCAGCGCTCTAGTTCTTCTATTCTCCATGGTCAGCTCGCTACCAGCAGATTAATGTCCTGTTGAGGAGACACAGGCTCCCGTCCGGGCCTCATTTACGCTGACAGAAGGCAGGTGTCAAGACAGGCTGTCCTAAAGGTACAAAACGAGGCTGCTTTTACCCGGGAAATGACCGACGAGAAAGGGACAACAGGGATCCAGCTTTAAGTCATACAGTATGTGTTGCTTAATATGAGAGAAAAATTCAAGAAAGAAGTGCCAGTGATGCGATATGGAGCAGAATAGGTCAGATAACTCCTTTGGTATCAGGTAAAATAACACCTGATGTTAAGAAATTCCTCATATAGTTGCATTTTGAAACAGAAGGGGACTAATTAGACTTCATCCCTCCACAAATTAGTCTTCTTCTAATAACATACTGGCCTGAAGAGAAAGAAACTACTATTTTAAGCATAATATTTTTTCCTGGCTCTATTGCCATAACTATTGCAGATGGTCAAAAGTGTTTGTATGCGACTAAATCTGCAACACATCAGTGTTGTTGCATGTTTGTAGCCATATTTGCTACTGTACAGCAATTTAATTAACGTGCCCCCCCAGTGCAAGCATATATTTTAGCCTGCCAGAAACTAATCCTTGTCCATATGTGGACCAATTTTTCGTTGCGATCGATGTATCACGTTTGAAGAAATCGACAGAAACATTGAACAATGCCCTATCTCACAATGTTAAGGAATCATTTTCAAAATTCCTGGATCGGCCTCTGGATCCGGAGCCGGATGTCCGACACTTCCACCAAGTTTCATCAAAATTGCCCCAGAACTTTTTCAGTAATTTTGCTAACAGTCAAACAAGCCAAACAAACTAAGGTGAAAGTAACCTCTTTGGCAGACTAATACAACCTTCACAGTTTCTTCCAAGTTTGAAAATAAAAACTCTAGCACGAAATCAGACAAGTTGGAAAGAGGTTTTTTTCATTGCAGTGTGTTGAGTTCCTGTATCTCTGCTTTCATTCAGCAGCTGTCTGCCATTACTTATTTATTATCATGTTTAATAGAAGCAAAACATGTCAAGGTGTCCCCTAAGGTACCGAGAGACTTGATGGTGTTGTCGTTGCAAATGCATTTCTCGGAACCTTGAGTGAAAATTGCATTTATTTATTTTCATTTGTCCTAACATGTTGGAGGCTTTCCATACAGATCTTTACGGCATGTATATCCTCCACAGCCTGAAACCTCAACATCGCAGTTGGTCAAAAGTGGCAGAAAGATGAAAACAGATTGTAATGTCCTTGTGGAATTACACAATACATTGTTATTATCACATGTCAGAGTACAGGGGTGCATATTTATTGAAATTATTTGACATTCTGAACATTTGCACCAGCATATCTGATGGATTGCTTCCACTAGCAACCATTCAAACACTGCAAAAAATATTTGGGATGTTTTTTTTTTTTACGTTTCTTGTGAAGTTATATTTCAGCGCAGACATTTTTTGCAGTAAGTGGTGGCAGGAGAACGTCAGAGCCACTCCATATAAGCGAGAGGGGCCAGATAAACAAACCGTTTCTAACTTGAGCACGGGACTGCTGCGTTTTAGATGGCTGCTTTTTCACCGAGAGGAATGTTTCTTTCCAGGGGGCTCCGGCTCAGAGTGCACTGACTCAGGCTCATATGTGAATGTGAAGAAAGGTTCTGTGTGTTTAAAAATGAAATGTCACCATAGCAGAAAGATCTCTGTGCCTCTCTTTCTTGAATCCTGTGCAGGTATTGGTATCTGTGTGTGTGTGTTCGCTAAGATATCGTTGCGGGTCACACATCACTATCAGTCATGCTGTTTTGAGAAAGAGCCCACTCTGTGGCCACTGTGGAGTAAGTGTGAGAGCTCTATCTCACTGTGCACACAGCATGCAAGAAAACCTTCCCTTTTTTTCTTTTTCCCATTTTGGTTACGGGAAAAGGCAGCACTTTTCCTTCCATATTTGGTCATATGGAGCACAGCCAGTGAGCAGTAGCCTTTTGATGCTGTACAAACATCCCTATTTTGTGTGGGATTTGAACATTTTGGAATGCTTTTCTGATTGTGGGTGTAGAGCACTTTTTTTTAAAGGGGATACAAGCCTTTAAAAGTCAAAGACTTTTGGATTTCTTCTTCTCTTTACAGTATTATTTACGATCTCTGCAGTGAGAATCCGATTTCTAATGCAAAGCTCTCTCTTCTAAAACCAGCATTTAAAAATAAGATTGTGTTTTATTGTTGTCCTCCTCTGTCAGCTGCGATATGGACTGCTCTCAGGCAGCTATTTGATTTGGGAAAGTGGATCATGTTTAACTTTCAAGCGTTTCAAGGAAGAGTTTGAAAGCTTCTGGAGCTAGATTGCAGTTAGGTCTCTTGAGATAGAGAACAACGATAATGTGGAGGAAGGTTTTATTGCAGTTAAAGGACCATACCAATCATTTTGCATATTTGAGCCTAATATATTCAATTTTCATACACATAAGGTTACTGAAAATCACTTCCCAAAGCATACCACTGGTGAATTAAAAATGTTTTTCCTACCTTCCAGACCACCATTGGTTCCAGTTCATTCTGGTATGCTATTAAAATCAACTTGTTGATACTTGAAACATTCTTGGGATAGGTAATCCATCATCACCAACAAGACTTCAGGTTTTTTGAAGTTTTGCAATTTTAGCATTTAAGCACAATAAAAAGCATGGAGTGAATGTACGTCTCCACCAGGGAATATAGTCCCAAAACAAGACCTGCGTTTATCAAAAAATTTAAACAACTGTGACTTCATAATTTTGCGTAACTATTAGCAGGNCAAGACCTGCGTTTATCAAAAAATTTAAACAACTGTGACTTCATAATTTTGCGTAACTATTAGCAGGCGAAACATCGATTATTTTAATGTATCATTTGAATATTTGATTTTGAAAGATTAAGAGATTTTGCAAAAATCAAAAAAGCTGAAATACGGTTTTATCCTTTGGGAAATGGTTGTCAGTAACGTAACATGTATGAAATTTGANGCTGAAATACGGTTTTATCCTTTGGGAAATGGTTGTCAGTAACGTAACATGTATGAAATTTGAATATATTAGGTTTAAACATGCAAAATGGATGGAATGGTCCTTTAAAGTGTGATTTGGCTTCAGGCGTGACATTTAAGGACACAAACACATGGCCGAAAAGGGAACGCCGACTCGTGGAGCACAGGTGTCTTCATCTGTCTCTCCCCACAGCAGGGAAAGGTCATAATACCTTCATAACAGGTTTAATGCAGTTTAAGTGGGATGAGCGAGCCAGCGGGATGGGAAGATCTCCCCCTCCCAACCATGTGTGGACTGGGAAAGAAGCAAATGTTAAAAGAGTCATGCTTTAAATACATGACAGATGACAGTGTTCTTAAAGTTAATCGGAGGTTTGCGAGGTTATCTGGCTGACAGGGGAAAATAAATGCAAGATTCAAAAATGTAACACAGAAAGCCATTTGTTTTTGTCAGGGAAAACACAGGATAATGAGTTTAGAAAGTATCAGGCTACGCTTCGCTTTCCAAAAAGGGATTTAAAGATAATTGAAACAAATGGTATTTATTATCATGCACATATCAAAGCACACCGTTTGGATAAGTAACAAGCGGTTTTCAAAGTGTGAGGCAGTTGTGATGCTGTTTATTCGCCGAGTTGGTGTGCATCTAATCTTTTGGATTATCGATTGTGTGATTTATTTGGTGTTTGGTTCAACCCAGCAGTGCTTACAACCCAGTAAAATATTGCATCCAAGGTATTCCATTGAGATTTTCTTGGCTGTGAGTGCGAGAACAGATAACCTCAGTCAGTCTGTCTGTGTATGATTCACAGGGCACACAGAGGTGTTATGGAATGTGAACCATTGTCTGGGAATGCAGGACTCTCCTTTTTCTTCACCAAATGGAAACTTCACATCTTGAACCTTTAGGCCTTCCCCCCCGCCCCTCGCCGATAGAAATTTCCCCTCATTGGTTCTTCTTCTGCCTCACAGCCAAAATCAGCACAGAGGAGATCTCGGGTAATCTGAGGGAAGATGGAGCGCGATCGCCAGATCTTAAGTCGCTAATGAAAATGCTTCTGAGGTGTTCAAGGACTCAGGAGTGTTCCTTTTCCCTTACCTTCAAAACCGTCAGTACTGTATGTCGGCGTGATTATTGTACCTTCTCAAGTTCACCGTTGAATGTCCTCTGCTCAAGCTCACTGCAATTTTCCTCATTTGAGCTGAAGCCTCACTTTAAAAAAAAAAAAAAAAAAAAATCTGAATTTGTTTTGGAGGAGACTGTGTGTGCAGAAAGCAGATGGTATTGAGATTGAAGCGAGCTCCGATGCATTTGCCTAGAATATATAGTCACACCTGAAGACCTCTGCTTTGACAACGGACGGGACTGTGGTTGTTGGCTGCCGGAGCGATTCGGTATTTCGCTGCAGATTCATACAGTCGTATCCAGATGCAAATGTGGACACATGCAACACAAACACGGACACGCCGACTAACAGATGGGTGCTCACACCTCCAGAAAGCATGAAACTGTTACACCAATGCAAGCCTTAAAGGACCATACCGCCTATATGGCATGTTTGAGCCTAATATATTAAATTTTCATACATGTTACGTTACTGACAATCATTTCCCAAAGGATAAAACCGTATTTCAGCTTTCCTGATATTTTGCAAAATCGCTTAATCTTTCAAATATTCAAGTGATAAACCCACCTTAAAAATCGATGTTTCGCCTGCTAATAGTTACAGAGCCTTATGAAGTCATGGTCATTTAAATTTTTCAATAAACACTGGTCTTCTTTTGCATTTTTTATTGCGCTTAAACGCTAAAATTATGAAACTTCTAAAAAACCTGGATACATGTCTTGTTCATGATGATGGATTACCTATCCCAAGAACATTTCAAGTATCAACAAGTTGATTTTAATAGCGTACCAGAATGAACTGAAACAGTGGTGGACTGGAAGGTAGGAAAAACATTTTTAATTCACCGTTCCAGTAGTATGCTTTGGGAAATGATTGTCAGTAACCTTATGTGTATGAAATGAATATATTAGGCTTAAACATGCAAAATGAGTGTTATGGTCCTTTAAAGGACCGCGCCATTGTTTTTGTGAGGTTTACCCGCTTAACTACAAATCAAGCATGCTGTAGTGTTTATAATTATTGATTGCATTATTCCTACCTCCCAGGCAGCCACTCGTTTCTATCCATTCATTTCCGTACAATACGATATGGAAGTCAATTAGCAGACTGTTGAAAATTGCTCGTGTTTAATCCATCACTGTGAACATTAAGTCTGCATTAATTTCCGTCCATTACTGTTGCATGGTTTTCCACTTGTAAGTGCAGATTGATTTGAAAACTCTGCACTGCATTACCGTATAATGATAATGACATTTTGACAAAAATGAAAGCTGACTTGATGTTCACCGTGATGGATTACACAAAGTTTCAAGAGTTTAATAATTGATTTACGTATCGTGAGGAAAAGAATGGAAACAAGTGGCTGTGGAAGGGAAAAATTCAGTCAAATACCCAACACTTTACAGCATGGTATGTGAAGTGGAGTGTCCTAGATGTGTAATAAACAGGCGAAAACATGCAAAATTACTGGTATGTCCTTTAATTCATAACCAGGCAAAGCAGCTCAGTGTCTTTTCATATTTTAGCTGAACGCACAGTCAGCAGCTGTTGGCTGGAGCGCTGCATCCTGATCCAAGAGGATGCGAGAGAGTGAGAGAGTGAACTAGGGCAGAGGCAGACAAAGAAAGACAAGATGAAGGATGAAACTGAGGGAACGAGAAGCGGAGACGGAAAGAAAGAGAGAGAGAATTCATGGGATCCCCATGCCAAAAAACACAGCGAAGTTATGAATGCTCATCCGCAGCCGCTTTGCATCCTGGGACTGTAAATGTGTTAATGCTGCAGCGTGAGAGGAGACGCATATCACAGCGAACCACAACCGCAAGGCCAGCTTTCCAAACACAGCGTCTTAGGTGGTGATGGATATCACACATGTACACACACACACACATGCATTATACCATAAGCACTCACATATTGTACTCACAGCAAACACACATGCACGAAAGTAATGGTGGTATTCTACACACATATTCTCATGCATACATTAAAATGCACATAAAAAAAGCACGACGTTATGTTTGCTCTGTGCAGATCTGCACACAGAGAAGTACACCAAAAAAAAAAAACNAAAAAAAAAAACACTTCGCATAGTAAATGTTTGTGTTGTCTATTGTTTATCATGATGCACATATCCTAACACCCTGAGCATAATTTAAATGACTTCTCTCAGGGGATTTTTTACCCCTGCAGAAAATGTTACGTTTACTCAACTCAAAGTGTCCCTAGAGCCTCTGCCAAAATAGCTGTAAGTGCAATACCTACAGGCATTCTCTCTCTCTCTCTCTCTCTCTCTCTTTCTCCTTTCTTTTTGCTTCTTTCCCTATTCTGCATTTGACTTACGTACAAATCAGTCAATACATTTACATTCACACCATTAAAAATTTGCGTCTTATCCGATTAAGGCAGTTCGTCAATTTTTGTCCTTTGTCTTTGCATTACAAGCTCCTCCCACTTGGTTGGGATGCCTGCGTGGAAGTTGGCGTAATCTGAGTAGGATAGTTTGAACCTCCGTACACGTTTTATGCCCCTGGTGAGATGCTTATTGAGAGGTCGGGTGTAAAGGACGTGGCTGGTGACTCCGTGTGTATGACAGGAGACACATGGACATCTGCACCTTCCCGTGGCCAGCAGAGGGAGTTAGCTGCAGTATATGGGGAAATAGTATTTCAAATTTGTAAAAATATATCTACATTGTACTGTAGTTTTGCGTGTACTTGTGCTTGTGAACTGAAGCTGCCTCAATGTAATTTTAACAAGCTTTGCTTTGGTGTAAATGTAATACTTGTCACTGGTAGAAAAGTTATGTACTGTAGCTGTTTTAAAGAGAATCAAAATAACCCCAGACTTAAGCTGATGTGAGTGTTAAAGGACCATACCATCCATTTTGCATGTTTGAGCCTAATATATTCAATTTTCATACCTGTTACAGTACTGACAATCATTTCCTTAAGGATAGAACTGTATTTCAGCTTTCCTGATATTTTCCAAAACCTCTTAATCTTTCAAAAACAAATATTCAAGTGATACATCTACCTTAAAAATCGACATTTTGCCTGCTAATAGTTACACAGCCTTATGAAGTCACAGTTGTTTAAATTTTTCGATAAATGCAGGTCTTCTTTTGGGNATAGTTACACAGCCTTATGAAGTCACAGTTGTTTAAATTTTTCGATAAATGCAGGTCTTCTTTTGGGCCTGTATTCCTGGTGGAGACATATATTCACTCCGCACTTTTTATTGCACTTAAATGCTAAAATAACGAAACTTTGGGAAAAAAAAAAAACTGAATATACATCCTGTTCGCTGTCCAAGAACATTTCATGTATCAACAAGTTGATTTTAATAGCGTACCAGAATGAACTGAAGCCAATGGTGGTCTGGAAGGTAGNTATCAACAAGTTGATTTTAATAGCGTACCAGAATGAACTGAAGCCAATGGTGGTCTGGAAGGTAGGATAAACATTTTTAATTCACCGTTCCAGTAGTATGCTTTGAGAAATGACTGTCAGTAACGTAACATGTATGAAACTTGAATATATTAGGCTCAAACATGCAAAATGGGTGGTTTGGTCCTTTAAGTTAGAGTTTGCACAGCAGTTATTTCTTTTGCGAAGGAAACGTGATGAAATAAAGCTACGTGAGGATGTCAAAACCCAGAAAGGCTGCAGTTTATTTTCACAACATTTCTTTGAATCAAATGTGAATAGTAAACAGTTTTGACAACAGCTAAATCACACGTAGCCTCATGCTGTTCCTGCAATTTACGGACTGTTGTGTCAGGTGGACAAAATATTTTCCTGTATCAACTGAAAGATGAGACAGTCCAGGCCTTGTGCCAACACTTCTCTCGCATTCCAGATGGCTGGAATACCTCTGTTCACCTGGACGCTTGCACACCTGTGGCTCCTTAGCTGCTAGACATGTTGAACTCCTCATTTTTTCCTTTCCTGGTTGCTTTTTTCCTCTCCTCTCCACCCCTCGAGAACAGTTTGTTCCTCTGGAGGCCACAAGCAGAGCGGTGGTATCTGTACCATGACTGTGTTTGCTTTTATGTCCTCACATTGTAAACTCGGCCCTCATACAAATGCTCTGTCCCTGCTTTTTTTAGGGTATATGAACAGATATGGTAACTGCAGCCGGTGGTTTGTGTTGGCACCGTTTGACGTTCCTGCTCTCAAACTTTTCCTTTGGACTAGCTTCAATGGAAATGTAAACCAGAAATTTAGTGGGTGGCCATTTCACTTCTTTGTCCAAATTTTTTGTGCGATTAGGACATTGTGTGATTTTATCCAATGAAAACAGTCCCCATATAACAGCAGCTGTCACCATAGTCAGCGTAACCCCTTAATTTGAATCCCTAGACTCTCAGTTTTTATCTAAGATCAGAGATTCAGTAAATAATGCGGCATTCCAGAGAGAGAAATTCTATATTGCTTTCAGTCTTAGAACGTGTTGATGTCTCTGAGACAGTTTTATTAGGTCCGTGTTGTATTGTGCATGTCTGAATTGTGTGTGGCAGTAACCTTTATGGGCCTGATGGCTAATTCATGTAACTTTCAGTGCAGTAATGTTGCAAGACTGCTTTTTCCATGTTTACGGGACTAAAGTTTCAATCTAAATTAGGATCTTGATCGACTTTACCTTGAACGATCCAGAGTAAGAACTACACAGTTCATTTAGTCAGTTCCATGTTCGCATTCCCGTCACGCCTCAACTACCATGAAAATCGGGGAAATTAGAGTAAGTGACATTTTTGTCTTTTGGAGCTTGTGATCTTTATTTATTTATTTATTTTTCATATTTTTCCTTTTTTTTTTTTTTNCTTTTTTTTTTTTTTCTTTTTTCTTTTTTTTATTCTTCTTCTCTGAACTGCCGTGTGTCACAAGTTCAGATATAATTTTTTCATTTTGAGTGGACGACTCGGAGTCTCTGGATCTCCTTATCCGGTCCATCTTACATCTTCAAAAGACTTGAAACCTTGCTGTTGCTGTGTCTCTGTTTCTCAAGCTAATCTCCAGGATTTAAAGGACCATGCCACCATTTTCCATGTTTGAGCCTAATACACCTAAGCTTACTGACAATCATTTCCCAAAGGATAAAACCGTATTTCAGCTTTCCTGATATTTTGCAAAATCTCTTAATCTTTCTAAATCAAATATTCAAGTGATACACCCACCTTAAAAATTGATGTTTCACCTGCTAATATTACACAAAATTTTGAAGTCATGGTCTTTTATATTTTTTCAAAAAAGCAGGTCTTCTTTTGGGACTATATTCCCAGGTGGAGACTTACATTCATTCCACACTTTTTATTGTGTTTAAACGCTAAAATTACAAAACTTCGAAAAACCCTGAATACACATCTTATTCATGATGATGGATTACCTATCCCAAGAACATTTTGAGTATCAACAAGTTGATTTTAATAGCGTACCAGAATGAACTGAAAGTAATGGCAGTCTGGAAGGTAGGAAAAACATTTTTTAACTCTCCATTCCAGTAGTATGCTTTGGGAAATGATTGTCAGTAACGTTACGTGTATGAAAATTTAATATATTAGGCTCAAACATGCAAAATAGTGGCATGGTCCTTTAAGGACCATTGTCCATCTGTTTGAGGCTCGTGTCTTGCCAATCAGAAATTCAGTTTTACATGAGGANTAAGGACCATTGTCCATCTGTTTGAGGCTCGTGTCTTGCCAATCAGAAATTCAGTTTTACATGAGGAGTTCCTGAACAATCGGAGAGTAAAAAATGGTTCTGGAACTATAGTTTGGGTAACAAACTTGGTATGAAACAACGGAATGTTCCTGAAAAAGACCTTGTGGTCAGGAAGCAAAAGACACTTGCTAGTCAGATTGCTTTAGGGAGCATTTTGCTAGCCCACAAGGATTCATGCAAAGTTTCATTCATCAAGCTTTATTTAGTTATCTAGCAGCATTGACCTAAAGTTTTGCTTTTTGACACTCAAAAACATAGCGACAGTACCAGCTGTAACAGATCACCATTGTTTCGTCATTTGCCAACCTCACAGCTGGCGAGCATAACAGTTGCACTAAGCTACTTTTGCTTGTTTGTCTTCACATTAATTCCCTTTATTCCACAACTAAAAGCTCCAAAGGAAGAGTTTTTTTGTTTGTTTTTTTACTGTAACTGGCATGTTAGCGAGTAATTTAGAGACTCTTTCAAGTCTGCTCCACCTAAATGTGAGGTTAAATTGGAGCATTCCTCACATAGCTCCATAGTCATATTATGAAGATTAATGGGTTTATCTCAAGGTTGTGAGGGAATTGTTGTTCTGAGTATCACTATAACAAATCTGATTAAAAAAAATTTAAATAAAAACTACAGTCTTTCTTTCTTACTAGATGCTAAGCCAGCATTCGGAACATTTCCACAAAGCCCAAAATAGATGTGCCGTTGGCCCAAACTTGAGGCTTGTTTCCAGTCTTTTACGTGATGTACTTTGCGCATGGCTTAGCTAATAGGGGCCTATTGTTTTGGTGCTTTTAGCTCAGGCCTTCGTGAGAAGATAGAAGCATTATAAAGTGGTGTAATCCCAGTGGCTGTCAGGATAACATCAGCTTGGCTTTTAAGGCTTTTTAAGAGGCTGGCACTTAGAGACTGGTTCCTTGCCAGGGTCTGGCAGTCTCGACAGGTAGTAATTTGACTGGTAAATGTGTCATTATAGCCATTGTAGAATGCAGGGGCAGACAGAAAGAGAAAGAGAGGGAGGAGAACAGAGAGAGAGAGACAGAGTAAGAATAGGGGCGGGATGGATGCAGGTTTCTGAGAGATAACTGGTGGAATCATGCAGGGAAGGAAGAAAACGGCATTTTACAGTGGACAGGCTAAGACAGGCTGAACTTGTAAAAGTCTCTGAAAATGTCACAAACTTGGGACTCCTGGTTACTCAGCATTATGGAATGCCGTCTTTCTCTCTGTTAGCTTTTGCAAAATGTGGGTGGTCCCCTTTAGCGATACACACACACAACAGCAACACGCCTCCATCTCGCTGAAGACTCTTTCTGGAAGGCACAGGCGTCTTCTTATGCCCGACAGCTGCTGCTTCCCCCATGCAGACGCAACACAATGTAACTACACCACATTCATTCCTGCATCAACAGTCGCATTCACACAGTGTATGCTGCAAAATCATTATCCGAGGTTTATTATATGCTTTAAAATGCAGCATATATGATCCTCTCTTTATTTGTGATCATTTTACTGACTAAATTATTCATCTGAGCAGCAAATAAAGATGCTTCTCAGGTGCATAAATCATGCATTATTTGCAATAATAATCTCACATTTACACATTTCCGTGCTTGCATTGCTAATAATTTAGTCTCCCATGGCGTTTCTGGTTCAAGGGACTACGTGATTAGACTTGTGATGTTTGTAGGCCTTGTCGGTTTTGGTTATTGCTGTTATTTTGTCTTAATTATAGCTGCATGAATAGCCCCACATCCAAGTGCCAATTTCCTCCCCGTTTTCGCAAAAGTCAGTAAGCGTGCATCTAAACATAGTGGATTCTTGCGGTATTTAAATATCTCTCCATTAACCAAGGCTGTTGCAGTGCGATAGTAGAGAGACGAGGCTGGGTGACAGGATGCGGTGGAGGGGNGGGGGGAGGGGAGGGGGAGTATTCTACAGAGTAAAGTTTCATTCAGAGCATGTCTTTCCTGTCTGTGTGTTTGTCCATGCGTGTTTGCATATCCGCACATATGCTCATTAGTATGCTTATGAGTGCGGGTTCACGCAAGCAAATGCAAATCCTGTCATGTTGCGTCGGCGTTTCTGAGCATGCATACAGATGTCTGTATATGAAGAGGACCTCCCCGACTCTTCCTATGTGGACTGCAGAGGAGCACAGGCAGTCAACAAAAAAACAAAAAACAAAAAAAAACATGCAGACAGACTGGCAGGCTTACAGTAACACACAGGAAGCAGAGCTCAAGAGGTTGGCATCTCTGAGGCCAGTCATGTCCTAGAACAGAGTTTGGCCAAGCGCTGACAGGTCGGTAAACAATACAGGAAAAGTTTTCTGCAGAGATATGGAGGGAGAGAGGATGAGGAGGCGGGTGACAGAGGGAGGGACGAGAGGGAGGGACGTCGAGCAGGGAGGAAGGAGCAGGCATTTGCCTTTTCTGTCAGCTGAGACCAGACTGTGGGAGAGTATTGCCAGGAGTCTTTGCATTGTGTCTCTGCTGGGAGAACTGTGAGAAGCTGGCATGGTGTGAAGGGAAAGACACATTGTTTAAGCGCTAATTGAAGGTATGATATCCACAACGCCTCCTTTGTTTCTCCAGATTTTGCCCTGCAGCACTTTACAGCATCTAATTTTGCACATGATGTAGCTGCTTAGAGTTGCTTTCCTTCTTGTACTACAAATGTTCTGCCACCAAGCTTCTGGACATGGACTGTTGAGTATGTTTTCAGAGCTGACTTTTAAGAGTGTAACTGTCTTTTGACGGTGCCTTCAGGTTCTAGTTAGCCAGCACGTATTTGCCCGACTCTGATGTCGATGTCGCCAGTGGCTTAGCGGGGATGGTGGATGTATGATGGGAGGATCAGCAGCTCCTGGGTGGTCTGACTCCTCAGTCAGTCACGGACCCTAGCGGGGTATTTTTAGTGAGAACGCTCTTAACTGATTGAGTTAACATCCTGTGTTGGCTTCTGCTTCCTTTCTTTCTATCCCTGCACTACTTTCTTTTACTTTCCACCTCATTACTGTATTTTTCGCCATCAGCGGGCCTAAATTCCAGCCATGCTAGTCCTAACAAAGGCCACACTTTTAGTTCTGTATATGGATTGTGACACAATAGGTTTGTAACATTTGAGCAAACTCTGGCTTTTATTGGAGTGGTGAACCTTGCTGTTATCTGAGGACACTGGCATGGAGGTGATAACCATGGACATTTTCCTTCTTTCTCATTTTTATTCCTCCCGCTGGTGGCGTTTGGTGATGTCATCCCGCAGAGCACAGCCATGGAGGAAATGGACTTTGAGCGGCGCAGGGAGCTGAGGAGGCAGAAACGGGAGGAGATGCGCCTGGAGGCTGAACGGTAAGACCCTCTGTGTGTGTGTGTGGGTGTGTGTCCCTGCGTAATGTAAATTTAGCACTCCGCGATTTTCCCAGCTATTCGTCTTGCAAAGCAGCAAGCACGTAAGGTGTCAGACAGCCATAATGGCATCATTTGTAGCTGCAGCCACAGAACACCTGCAGTCCAGAGGGGGCGATGCTGCTGTCAATTAGGATCTCATGACTTAAGTTGTGGAGAGAAACTCCTCAGCTGAGGGAGCAGCGGCGCAACGGTCGTCAATATGTGCCTCCTCCGATGCTAAATAGGAGCAGTAAGAGCTGCTTTAATAGCTCAGAGCCTCCTCTGGGTCACTCAGCAAATATTGGCTTCTAGTCTTCAGGCAAGGAGAAAGTAAGGTTGATAAGCAATCTGATAAACAATGTGACAACCTTCAAGCAGGGATGTTCAATCATTCTCCCTCTCTCTCTCTTCCTCTCTCCCGAATCAATGGAAGAAGTTGATTAAACTAAAGTTTGCTTCAAAAGTGATTTAGTGGGAACAGAGTAATTAAAAACAGTAAAATTATTGTGATAAATTGATACGTAGCGTGCCTGCAGATTTTATATGTTCTCCTGAGGTTGATGTGATTCTGACCGAGGTCAACAGCCTATTTGATGCATTTATAAGGAGCTTTTTATTAGACATTTATTACATGCACGATGGAAAAACAAGCTGCCATATGCCTGGCCGCTGTTGAATAGATTTCCTCTGATAATTCTTTTTATGACACAGAAAATACAAAAGTGGTGTTTACCTTGACTATGAGCAGCAGGGCTCTTTGCATAAGGTAGAAGGGCATTTATTGTACCAAACCAAACTATGCGCATCGTTCACAATCGTGCAGAGGTAATAGCATTCAGGGTTGTCATCTATCCAGGCATATAACCTAAAAGAGTATGTCAGTTTGCATGTTTTTTTTTTTTTTTTNTTTTTTTTTTTTTTTTTTAAATTGATCGCAGACTTTCGTGGGGAAATTCGTCCTCTGCATTTGACCAATCCTAAGTCCTAGGAGCAGTGGGCAGCCATATTGAGGCACCCAGGGATCAGCTGCCTGGTCAAGGGCAAATACAGAAGCATTAACCTAACACACACAGATGTGTTTTGATGGGAGGAGAAACGTGCCCACAGGATACCATGCAAACATGGGGAGAACATGGAAACTCCAAACAGAAGGGAATGACTTAATTGCTCTATTTACCATAAGAAACAGTAGTTTAAAAAGAAAAACAGTTTCCGGATTTGGAACAAATTGGCATAAATATCCCTGATTTTCTTTTTAATTACTTTGTTTGTTTTTAATTGACAGAGATATTGGAAAACACCCAATCTTGCAATGTGAAGAAATCAGTTTATAAAATTTTTGGATCCATCACTGGACTCAGATCCACACTTAAAGGACCATTCCATCCATTTTGCATGTTTGAGTCTCATATATTCAATTTTCATACATGTTACGTTACTGACAATCACTTCCCAAAGGATAAAACCATATTTCAGCTTTCCTGATAGTTTGCAAAATCTCTTAATCTTTCAAAATCAAATGTTCAAGTGATACACCCACCTTAAAAATCAATGTTTCTCCTGCTAATAGTTATGCAGCCTTTTTGTCATGATCATTTAAATTTTTCCATAAATGCAGGTCTTCTTTTGGGTCTATATTCCCCAGTGGAGACATACATTCACTCTGCGCTTTTTATTGCACTTAAATGCCAAAATTACATAACTTCTAAAAAAAAAAAAAACCTGAATGTACATCTTGTTCACAATGATGGATTACCTATCCCAAGAACGTTTCAAGTATCAACAAGTTGATTTTAATAGCGTACCAGAATGAAATGAAACCAATGGAGGTCTGGAAGGTAGGAAAAACATTTTTAATTCATCATTCCAGTAGTATGCTTTGGGAAATGATTGTCAGCAACATTAAGTGCATGAAAATAGAATATATTAGGCTCAAACATGCAAATGGCCGGTATGGTCCTTTAAGTGAAATGGGCTCTTACCTGGGCCATTCTCCACCCATTCCCAAGTTTTGTCAGAATTGGTTCACAACTTTTGAAGTCATCCTGCTAACAAAGAAACAATAGATGAGTTGAAAAGCTTAACCTCCTTGTCCAAAGTAATTACACAAACTTACAATAACTTAGTCCATAGTTACTTTTCATCCTTTTGAACCTGAAGATAGCTGCCAGCAACACTGAGGGAAAATATCGTACCGTACATTTTACTTTGCGTAACAGTTATGCAATGTTATCTTCTCATTCTGAGTATTTTTTTTTTTTTTACCTCTTTTAGATGAAAAGTCTGTGCCTCATTTCCCATGATGCATTTTGAGTCATTGAGTGAAGCGAAGGTTAATGCAGCTGTTAGCTTTCATACGTATCCTAAACCCCGCCGGCTAAAGCGATTTGTGCAATTCTGGAATGTTTATGTTAAAAGGAGAAGATGGAATTTGGCAGGAGATGCAGAATAAGAAAGGCAGACAGAGGGGAACGTGGAGGAGGGTGCAGAAGTAAGAGCAGTAAGCAACTCGGGCATTTATATTTTCTGCTCGGCAGGACTGTTTATTTGGTCCGAGCGGCGGTAATTTCAGTTGGCAGGCGACACGCCGCTCCCCAGCTGGGTCCTGTTATTGATAAAAGATTACATCTCTCCATTGTTTCTATTTCTGCCAATATATTGAAACAATCAATATTTACATGCCCCTCTTAGTTTAAATATTCCAAACCACATGTTGTCTCGCTGGCCTGCGCCGCTCAGCCGAAAAACAGCCACGAAAAGACGAAGAACACAGGCAGAGCGTGGAGCCATATAATAAGTCTGTCCAGATGCCAGATTCCTGCTGTTAGAAGTGTTTACTGGGTCTGTATGATCCGTTTCCTACATGCAGGGATGGCAAGATGGCCTGTGTGTGTGTGTGTGTGTGTGTGTGTGTCCTGTTGTCTGTATTTGTGCTCATGTTGGGACCTGTGTGCACGTGGTAGAGTTAGGATTAGTGAATGTGTGTTTAGCCATGTGGGCGTTACTTATTATGTGTGTATCTGGGTCTGTTTGGGCATCAGGTGATGAAGGCTTGACGAGCTCCACACACTTCTCTGTGTGTGTGTGTACCTACGTGCACGTCTGAAGGGAGGACAGCCAACATTTCCCTGTTCTGTCTCCCATCAATCTCAGTTACAGTCGTAACAAAATTATTGCTGACATGGAGGTGTGCGCTGGGCTTAAACTCTCCACACACACACACACACACACACTTCTCTCCTCTGCTGCTTTCTCACACACTCTCACATACTCTCCAAATTACTTCCTCAATCCGTGCTGCCCGGCGAAGCTTTAGCATGTTTCTGTTTGCCGACACACAGACGGACACTCTCGCTGGAATGTCCTGTTGGCTGTTTTTACATCCCTTTCTCAGAGAACGCATGGATGTGGAATTTTCCCACTCGATCCTCTGAGCAAAGGGCATCAGCTTCAGCTAAAAATATCCCGACTTTACTACGCTCACAGCTCAGAGAATCCTCCATGTATAATGTAGCTGGAGACTTAAGAGCGTCGCCGGTTATCATGTCCCAGGTTCATTTGAAGCTCAGCATGCACATATTTAGGGCTTTTTCCTCCTTTCCTTTTTGGGGAATATATTTTTGTTTTAGTCTTCCCCCTCTCCTCTTCTTCTTCCATCTTCTACACCCTCTCCATCCTTTTTTACTTCCCCGCTCTCCTCCTCACCTTCCATCCCGCTTATCTGATTTCTCCTTCGCCCCGTCATTCTCCTCATCACCCCTCCTTCCTCTCCTTCCTTCCTATCCTATCCTCCTTCTCCTCTTCTTCATTCTCTACATCTGTGCTGGCTGTCTGCCTGAGAGACCAGGAAGGGCAGAGGAAATAACACCCATCCTCCGTGAATGAGCCGTGCCAAACATTCCCGCCCTGGGTGAACGGTCTGTACCAAACGTCCTGCATCATGAACCTGGTTTCAGACAAGGAGAGAGGGGGGGGTTATGGTCGTATTTGAGCCTCACAACTTAAACCTGTTTACAATCTAACCTAGTGTGTGGAATTAGAGCACACACATTGATCCCTGATTCAACCACTGCTCCATGTGTGAGAAATTCAGCAGAATAAATCCGGTACGGGGGATTTCTCGCCCAGCAGAGTGGAGGGTGGGGAAGAGAGACAGACAGGTAAGTTGTGGTTCTTTGGGCCGGCAGCAGGAAGGGAAATAGTCCAGAGAGGCCAGCGTGGGAATGGGTCAGCAATTCTGACAGCGTAAGCCCCCACCCACTCTCCCTCTCCCTCATCATCCCGTTTTCTCCCCTCCTCTCTGTTCACAGCAACATCTCCCTAATCTCTCCCTCACCCTCTCCACATTTTCTCTCTCTTGCTGTCTCTTCATTTTTTTCCCTCCATCTCTCTCTCTCTCTCTCTTCTAGGAGGGGTGAAGAAGTCTGTTCTCATGGGCTTCTCTCAAATTGTTTTCGCTGACATTTCTGAGATATTTCACCGTAAAAGAAAATATTTGGACATATTTCTCCCTAATGGGCTCGCTGATGGCGACACTTGGTGTGCTTTGCGAATGCAGAATTGTTCCTGAAGCGGGTTTGGCATCCGATAGTCGCACATCTTTGCACGTGGGAAGTGCCTAGAAAGCGTGTGGGGTCTGTTATCTTTTGCGTGCAGGAAGATGTGACATCTGTGTGTAAAATGCACAGATTACGCCTTTTCTCCATTACGCTGCACACCCAATCCTTTCTCTCTTTCTTGCCTCCTGCCATCCTCCCCTCCCCACACTTTTCTCCTCTTTCCATACTTCTGTGTCAGTATGCTGATATAGTTTGGGGCCCAGGTAAGGAAAGGGATATTAAATCGGGGCTTTGGCTGTGTGTGTGCGTCTCTAGCCGAGGCTGCGATTGACAGGAATGCTAATTCAGCTTTTAGAAGTTTGTTCTTCTCTCTAACTGAGCAATCTTTAACCCCGATGCTGTTGCCGTCACCGCCATCGAGGACTCTCTTGTTCCATTTTTGGCTGTTGTCGTTTTCTCTTTCTCATGACATTTCATGCTGTTTCTGGGACAGTGCAGTCCTTTGGGAGTTGAGGCAGTCATTTTGGTCATTTTTTTCACTCCCAGAAAGAACACATTACTGTGGCTTTTTAAATAAGGGTTAATATGCTTTCTACTGCAGGGCAACTCAAGTGAAGTTGACGGAATACAAATTGGGGGAAAATGATGTTTGTGAAGGTGAAAAACTAATTTCTTAAAGGCTGAGGGCAAAGGTCGAAATTCCATCTGGGTTAGACCAATTTTCTATGTTCAAAGACACACATTTGCACATGTGAAGGGTTGCCTGACATCATTGATGTCACCGTCCCTTAGGTCTTGGTTGGGCGTTAACCGATTCATGTGTTCAGTTACAACATTCCTCATCTGAGAGAAAGAGATGAGAGGTGCAGGGGTGAAGGAGAAGAAGAGGAAAAGTTGTTCATGAGCTGCAAAACCTCCCATAAACTCAGTCCCCTTCAGCTCGGCTCACCACACGTGTTGCAATTAACATGCAATAGCACGCTTGGCTGGCTGACCTCAAAGGCAGCGCGGTGATGTTAGGTAGCTAGGCATGTGGTGAGGAGCGGGAGTGTAAAGGTCACGCATGGATCAGACATGGTGGTTCAGGGACCAGATTGGATTTGAGTGTACACAGACACACACTTAAGGGAATATTCCTGTAGGGTCACTTTGCATAGCGATATATTTCGATCTCAGGAAAAGAAGCTTCCGGATCAAAAGTTCAGATCTAAATTCAAAACTACTTTACCCAGAATGATCCAGAATAGGAACTATGGGTTTCCTTCAGCGAGTTCTTTGCTTGATTCACACCACGGTTCGAGTTCTGTTAAAGGACCATACCACCCATTCTGCATGTTAGAGCCTAATATATTCAATTTTCATACATGTTACGTTACTGACAATCATTTCCCAAAGGATAAAACCGTATTTCAGCTTTGCTGATATTTTGCAGAATCTCTTAATCTTTCAAAATCAAATAATCAAGTGATACACCCACCTTAAAAATCCATGTTTCTCCTGCTAATAGTTA
>VXCM01000026.1:0-25141 GCA_014773175.1 Lucifuga dentata | reverse complement strand
TGGAGGTCTGGAAGGTAGGAAAAACATTTTTAATTCACTGTTCCAGTAGTATGCTTTGGGAAATGGTTGTCAATAACGTTACGTGTATGAAAATTGAATATATCAGGCTCAAACATGCAAAATGGGTGGTAGGGTCCTTTAACATTATGGAAATTAGAGGAAATGACTGAGGGATCGTGCTGTTATCTAATGTTGTCAACAAAAATACCGCAGTCTCTAAAACCAACGGTACCGGAGTTTGCCCTTTTGGTGTCCCACTGTGCCGTCCCACTTCCTGCTGCATCTGTAGGAGTCGCTTCAATTATTGTGATAGTTGCAACTTTTACATTACAAAAACATAATGTATTTTTCTCTCAGCACTGACTCGCATAATGAATCATTTCGAGTTCTGATAAAAGTAGCGAGATCTTTTTGTTTCGCTTTTACACACGTTTAAAAATGGCTGTTGTCCGGGTGCGTCTGACAATTGGTGGTGTTCATTCCTGTGAGCTCCGCCCAACATTTCTTAAACATCGGGGGCTTTCCTGCCCTGGCGTAGGAAGAAAAAATGGTTCAGGAGCTCAAGTTTCTGAACCATAATGGTTCCCAGTTCCTTGGTGCAAAATAAAGAAAAGTTCCTGCGGGGCAAAAAAGGCTATATTTGGCGCATTCCAAGTTCCTTTGAAATGTGCTTTTGTTTTTGGTGTAACCACTTTCAACCTGCTCCTGCTTCAGTTAGAGATTTCCTGCATTTGCTAGAATCCATAGTAGTTCAGGCTACAGAGAAAGGCCTGGACTCGTTGATCTCAATCACATTTAAGAATATAAATACACCCGACTAGCCAAGGAGATTGTTTACAATGGGTTCTGTTGATGTTTGCATTCAACCATACCCTTTACTTAAACCACCATTGCAGACATGCATAATCCAGTCCAGATCTGCTTTGGATTGCCATCTATTGAGACTACGGGCAGGAGGGAAGTTTGTAGAACTCTGGGTGTTTAATAATGGATCTGTCCCTGCTTGAGAGCTGAATGTTAGTATTTAGGAAGTCTAGGAAGACACAGTTGGTGATTATTACTGACTGCTGTCATTGTTACGGCTGTATTTTTGTCTGTTGTAATAAGAAAAATACACAGCATCGGTTCTCAAACTTCAAGATACACATTTGGAAACCATGCACACGTGTACATTCACATTCAGTCCGGTCATCTTATGTTTTTTTGTAAAAACATGGGTAGACCGTTCTGGTTTTGAAACTTTTTTTGTCTCACTTTATTGCTTTCTCCTAAATTGATGCTTAGCTGTTTTACAAGTGCACACACACTCACACACACTTCTCCAACACAGACCAGACCAGTAAAAGCTGTTGGCCAGAAGCAATGTTTCTCTGGCTCTCTCTCTGTTCCTCAGCCAAGTCGTGTCTCCTGACTGTGTTTTTATCAGCTCGTTAAAAACCGCAGACTCGATAAGAAGTATCGGTCGTTGCTGCTGAGAGGTCAGGCTGATAGAGAGAAAAACCCTGGACAACCCCAGGTTTCCATCTGCGAAGCTAGATGGAGGAAAGGCAAGAAGAAGAAGAGGAGGGTGGGAATTTAAAGGTTGAAATTGAAGGCAAAGTTAACAAAAGTACGTGAATGTCTCTGTCTTTTCAGGTTGGCAAGGAATGACGACGACGAGGAAGAGGCGGCCCGCGAGAGGAGGCGCAGGGCACGCCAGGAGAGGCTGAGGAGCAGGGAGGGTGAGGAGGCCGGCAGCCAGCCAGACAGCGCGGTCATGACCAACAGCCACAGGTAATTTTCAGTTCAGCTGAAAAGAGCAAAAGAGAAAGAAGAAAGAATGGAAGTGCAAAGAAGTTAGTTATTTGAGGATTTCTGCTTCATTGATAATTAATCAAATGGGAAAAAGACCAAAAAAAAAAAAAANACCCTAGAGCAATGCCAAAAAAAAAAAGTCTTTCATATCCTCAGCCATAAAGAGAATTTATAGTATACTGTAGGGTTTGAGATTTTTCTTTCATAAAAATGACTGATGGCACAAAATTGAAACAAATTTTGTATTTTATAGAACATTTCAATCTGCTACAACCTAGGCCAACAAAATGAAAATACTTTTATTGATCTATACTGTATAATCGCATATAATTTTTTCAGCTGAAATTCACCATGTTGCCTTTTCCTTCTTTTGATTCCACAAATCCATTATTTGAGTCAGCCGGTGCAGAAACAGAGCTCCCCTCGCCATCCAATCCCAGCTGTCAAAGTGACGACCGGCCAGTGACCTCATACCTATCCATCAGAAAGATTGCCGTAGGAACAAAGCGGCAAAAATTCCATTTCGATGCCGTTTTGTGCTGCGACATCAATCGGCTCGGTTACAGTGGAAGCGGTGGGTCGCTCTGACATCCAGCGACACAGAAGCCACTTTGTGGTCATGAATGTTTCCTCTCTGCGAGCTCAGAGATGCATCCTGGGCCTTTTAAACAAGAACAGGATTGTGCAGGAGGGTGCTGAGACCGGGCCCAGCGCTTGCTCACCATTGTTGATTGTGCAGATGCAATGATAATGTTTGCTGGGTCAGAATATTTTGAGCAGCGTTGGTTGGATGAGGCGGACGGGTGGTTTGATTTTACAGTGAAATGTAATAAATATATCATGTTTAACGTTATATTAGGTGTAATTATCAGCTGACTAATAACTGTGTGTAGATCTGAGAATAAAGAGCTCTTTTATAGGGATGAGCTTTCCAAATGTGGGTTCCAGCAGAAATATTTATCCATTTACTATTCAGGTTTCAGGTTTGATTTGCACAAAAATTGCTCAAAACACTCAATTTGAACTTTTATAGTGAAAAAAATGTCACCATCAACTGAGCCTGAATTTACAGTAAAAAAACAAACCAAGATTTGTATTATTTTAATCTACTCACATAAAAGGTATTGAACAATTGTGACTTTGAATGAACCAGATCGAAGCTGCAGGTTGTAACAGAATGAGCTCAGTATAGTTTAGTTAGTTTTAGTATCAGACCTTTAAGGGTTAGTACAGGAAAGCGTTTGTGGACAGCAGAGCCCAGCAGAGTTACTAATCAGGTTAAATGTCAGCGTTCTCTGCATCCTGGCTGACGAACAGAATGCAATAACCACTTTCTTTGCCTCCTTTACCACTTTGATTTCCTTTCACGGTATTTTATTGTTTCCCCTCAAACCAGAGAAAGTTTGCAGAGCAGGCGTCCTCTTTTTAGCTCTGACCTGTGGCCAGTTTTAAGACCCTGTCGGCTGGTTGGTCAGTCCCCAAACATTCATGGTTGGATTTTTTCATCTTTTTCTGCCACTGTGCCACTGTGGAATATAGTTAGAAAGTTGGAAAAGTACAATTTTTCCATGGCACGAGACCAGGATCTAATCCCTGAACCTGTTTGTTTTACACTGTCAGTTTCAAGAGCATTTTCTGGGAGATAATGTTCTGCATTTCCTGCCTGCATTGTGTTAAAAGTCTCACCTGTGCTTCTCTAAAATTAAGTTTCCTCCTCACTAACAGCCATTACATCAAGTCTAAAGAATATACAGTACAACATCTGTCACATCTCTCTCTCTCCCAGTGTGACGGAGACTGTGTCTGTGACCAGCTCTTTTGGAGGAGGTGGCGGAGACGAGGAGGAGCAGGCCCTGCTGGAGCGCATGGCCAAGCGCGAGGAGAGACGGCAGAGACGCATGAAGGAGACGCTGGAGAGACAGAGGCAGCTGGATCCGACTGCGACAGAGGGGAACGGCAGCGTGGAGGCAGAGAAAAATAACGCAGAGGAGAAGAGGCCATCCTCCCGGCGTCGGGGTCGTTACCGCGACAACGAGGAGGAGGAAGAAGAAGAGAAGGCGGCAATGTACGGCGTAAGGAGAGGAGAGAAGGAACAAGAGGAGCCAAAAGCGGAAGAGGAGGGTGCTCCCGAGGGTGCAGAGGAAACACAGGAGGGAGCAGATGAAGAGGAGGAGCAGAAAGTTGAGGAGGTGGAGGAGAAACCAGGAAGGTCTTACCTGAGAGAACAGGTCAGTCGTTTATTTGTTCATCCTCGTTCATTCGCTTTTGTCATTGATCATTTATTGCCTTCATAACGCATCCTGCCAAATCCTTTTTCGCAGGATCTTGCTGAAGAAGACACGTATTCAGTAGTCAGTGAGAGTTCAAATCAGGGGAATGCAGCTGGTTCATTTGCCGATGATTATGTAGATAACACCTCAGATACTCAGAAATACGACAGAAGAGGCCAATGAGGCGTCTGAGGCACTGCACTCAGAGGATAATGAGGTAGCTGAAACATGGTAAGAATGCCGCAGAGGTGTGATGCACAAGCACAGAAAATCACGCTGGGTAACTTCAATGTCCTAAAAATGTTTGGGGGAAAAAAAAATCCTCTGACTTGTAATAAGGCTATCTCGTTGGTGATTAGCGTCTGAGCCCGGCACTGAAATTACCCAGACACCCCATGCAGTCACAGTGTGGTTTGAGCCGACGTTTTACGAGATGTGGGCGCAGCAATGCGGTCAGGTTTGAAATAAGGTTCACGCTAATGCTCCACAGAGTGTGTTCACAGCCATGGTGTTTGTTTGCATGGATTCCTTCTCATCTGCGAGGGCAGCAACGCTTCACATCAGTCTGATTCTACTCCAAAAACTGGAAATTTAGGGACGTAATTCAACAAAGCCATGACAACCTGTGAATATACATTTCCAGCCAAATGTTTTTGATCATCCTGTATGTTAGCATTTTTTGCCTAAAGCAGTGTTCTCATTATACAAACCATAAAATTAGAACATTTATGCAAAAGGTCTAAGCGAAAGGAGAAATTATTGCAGTCTTATTTATTCAGAATTGGAAATGGTCAATTGAAATGCAATATGCGAGATGGCAAAATGGGTACAATAGAATCCTAGTCGTTATCAAATTTAACATACGCAGATCTGACATGATAATGACATGATAGAATCTTAGTCGTAACGGTGTCAGATCTGCTTATATTAAGTTTGATGCACGTCAGTTTAATTGTAGCGTTACAACAAGCAGGAAAAGCGGTCAGATTATAAAATTTCAGTCCTGCATTTCTGTCATCGTCTGAATTTTGTCACAGCAGTCTTTGGTCACGAAATTGCTAACTTGGCCGTCGGCAGACACGTCACATTTCTGTAATCTAGAACCACAGGTTCGGATTGACAACCAAAGACTTCAACTTTCAGAGATCCAAGTCTTTTATGTCAGCAAATTCTCAGATTCTATTGTGATTCATAATTAGCGCTTTATGAAAAGCAGGTGCACTGGAAAGCTTCAAAAGATGAAATACACAGAAAGTGCGAGACAAACACACTTTGTCTGCTGCAGGTGTGTAATGCATGGTTTTCAGCAACACGACTGGCAATGTACGTACTGAGGTCCCACACATAGTAATTATAAAACTTAAGTTATGACTTGATGTTTGAGACACGCCTCATGGTGTTCACGTTAGTCTGGAGTGGACGCTATGTCATGTGATGTTCTGTATTTGGAGTGTGGTCTCTCTCTCTCTCTCTCTCTCTCTCTCTCTCTCTCTCTCTCTCTCTCTCTCCATGTGAAGTGGCGGAGTTGCTGTGATGTCACATGACAAACCCCGCCCATTCCTGCCAACCCACCAACCGCCTCCCTGCTTCCTCCCTTATTGTTTGTCTGTGTCTGTGTGTGTGCGTGGCTGCAGGTGGATGAGAGGGGCGGGGCCAGGGAGGAGAAAGAGGGTCAGAGGAAGGAGAATGGAGGCCTGCACGAGGAGACTCCTCCTAAACAGCACAGGAAACCTGAGAGGACTCTCAGGTACAGACACAACACACACCGCCTCACACACCTCTGAGTTTTCAGTGCAGGGCCACTGGGGACAACCAGGTGTTATGAATAATTCAGGAAAGTCCGTCTTCCCCCTCAAACATCACCAGCATTATATATGACTCTGCCAGACGACAGAATATAAAACAGTCTGAATATCTTAAGTCTGTGTTGGTAAAATGCTGCTTGTGTTTATGAGGGATGCTACAGCATGGATGTTTGTCTTGATACTTGCAAATAGTCATGCTGCTTTAATTCTGCGGCTAAGAGATTTTAAAGCTGATGTATGCATGTTAAAATTGTGATGCTACACTGATTAAGATAATAAATTGGTTTTCTGGTTTGTTTGTTTTTTTTTGTCCATAATCAGGTTGAAACTAGCATAAATTGACATTGGTGTATTCTAGGAAATTTACCTAGATTATGTGATTGTAAATGATTTACTCGAGCATTTCCTCACATGGTGCGCTTCCTTCCTGTAAGCCAATTAAGCAATGAGTCGTGTCTATTAAGCCAAGATTGGAATCCTGTTAATTCCATCTATGTGCTCTTATTCCGCACTAAAGATCACTGTTAATCTCCAAAAAGATGTCACCATTGAAAAAAGAAAAATACACACATTCTTACAAATGATTGATTGCATGAAATTCAAATAAAAGGTTGTAAATTGACTAAATAATCACACTATTAAACACTGGAGTCTTTATATATGTTTATATATGTCATCGTTTTGGTCTGAACATGACGCAGTGCTTCGTATGCCGAACACGCAGCGGAATCAGACTGCAGCTTATTGATGTTGCAGTCTGACATTTATTGCTGCGACGGAGCGAGGCAGCGTCGCCTGCGGCATCGGCAGAGTAATTGAAAGGCATATCTGAGTCGCATTTGCAAGCAAACAAGCTGCTTTCTGTTCAGCATTCAGCTTTTCACAGCAGAGCTGGAGTGTGTCTGCCATGGGTCACTTAATCCCGAGTCCCCCCAGCGTGAAATGGCGGCACGAAACACGATATGTGCTGTAACATAAGCTTTGCCACAGTGATTGTTGATATTTGTGTGTGCATTTGTGTTTTTTGTGTCTTTGCTTATCCGTCAGACAGAGAAAACCGTCATGTGTGTGTTGAATTATTTACTTTGTTTGTATCGAATGTCAACCAACTTTGCGTGCTGCTGCTTTTTGTGACCTGGATGTGTGGCGTGTGTGTGCGTGCGTGCGCTCTGACCCGTGGGCGTCACGTCCCAGTCATGGCAGCATGCGATCCCCCGAGGTGCCAGCAGGTGACGACCAGGACGACGACGCCCGCCTGGAAGCGGAGCGCAAGCTGGAGGAGCTGAAGCGTCGCCGCGACGATGCGGAGAGTGAGGAGTTTGAGAGGATGAAGCAGAAGCAGCAGGAGGCCGAAGCCGAGCTGGAGGAGCTGAAGAGGAAGAGGGAGGAGAGGAGGAAAGTGCTGGAGGAGGAGGAGAGGCAGAAGAAACAGGAGGAGGAGGAGAAGAAAGCCAGAGAGGAGGTAAGGAGAGCAGGAAGTGTTTAGATGTTTCATCAAGTGAGAATTTTCTATTCCCTTTTTTCTTTCATTCTTTGTTTTTTTTTTTTGTTTTTTTTTGTTTTTTTACATTTATTGATGTCATTTATTCCTCTTTCACCTTTTTTCTTTCACATGCAAACATTCCCTTTGTTTTTCTTTCATGTTGATTTAGCCTTTGCACCTGTGCGAGCGGAATTCATGCATCACACTCATGCAAGCGCGCCACAACGTTATCTCGCCCCACGTCACCGTTATCGCGACTCAGCCTATTTGGGTCCGCGGTCGTAGCTCACGTATGTCATTCCTTGCCGCTCCTCACCCCCACGGATCACACGAGAGATAACCTCCTCCTTTCTGTGCGTTCGCATCTGTACTAAGGAAGCGGGATTTTTTTCCCTTTCAGACGCTCTCGCCGAGGTTTCTCAGCGTTGGCCTGACTTTTCTTCTTTGTGGATCTTGGCTCGGTGTGCGGCGGCCCGTCTCTATCTATCTGCCCCTGTTCTTCTCCTCTTGTGTGATGTTAATGGGGCCTTTTGGTTTGTAATTAAAAGATGGCCCAGAGATACAGAGAGACTAATTAAGCGACACCAGGCCGTTGAGAGGGCTGATATACTGCCAAGTGCCAGCCCTCGTCTGAATACCCTACAAATTGTTAATATAGTAATTGCAAAGACAAAAACCTGCTGATACCCTGCGTGTCTCCTGCTTTCTAAAATGGCTTTTTTTTCCCTTTTAGACAGGCAGTCACTGTAAATAAGTAATTGAATTTGTTCCTGATCTGCTTCATTAGAGGAAGTAAATGAATTAGGCTCATATCTCTGTATTGTCTGCGTGGGCCGCTCTCTTAACTCGTCATTGCTTATTATGTTTGGAACTTACAGAATTTAATATGATTTGTGATTATATCTCATAAACACATTTCCATTTTCTTGTTTTCTGTCACACGAAAGACGATTCGGCTCGTAGGCAGCTCTGAAAAGCTTTTACATTTGGCACTGCAAACACTCGGGGTCGTCCAGTTCATTCCCAGGGAAAATCTCTCTGACAGGAAGTGAGTTTTACGTCTCCAGCAGCAACGGCGGTTTGTTTGGAATAAACAGGAAAAAGAAAAGAGCGCCACCTGTATTAGCACAGAGGAGGAGCGGTGACTGTCAAAGCCAAATATGTTGCAAAGATCAAATGATGTCACTCACGTGAATCTCACTGTGTGCCTCAGGAGGAGAAGAGGAAGATGAAGGAGGAGATAGAAAGGAGGAGAGCCGAGGCTGCTGAAAAGAGGCAGAAGGTGGAAGACGGCGTGGATGGGGAGGACAAACCCTTCAAGTGCGTCAGCCCTCGAGGCTCCTCTCTGAAGGTCAGTCAACCATCTTTAACCTTTGACCTCTGTCCTGCGCCGCAGTGTTCCATGTTCCAGTGTAAGAGTTTCATTTTGCTCGCTTGCCTTCAGGTTCTTCAAAAACGGAGTATAAAATTAGATGATTTGACTGTTACTGTATGTCTTTTCTGCTGGCCTGTTAAGTTAGCCGAGTCTGTCAGATGCACGTTTCCTGCACACATGCGCGCGAGAAGGAGCGTCGCGAAACAACAGAACCCCCACCGCCTCCAAAGATAAATGTTTGTCACAGCGAAGGAACGTTTAATCAAGCCAAATGTGAATAAGCGTTTCCAGCGTTGCCAAGAGCTTCCTCCCACATGCTGCAAACTGAGGGGGATTCTCAGCTGCTGGATAAAATGTAATTAGTGACAGTTAGCAATAATATCCATCTGGCCCGTCCCTCCTCCAGACTGATGCTCTGCTCCAATGGCTGCACAGCTCTGATCTTATTAAAGTCAGAATTTTGTTGTTTGTTTGTGGTCCGTTCTGTAAATAATACCATTCAACTCCACTTCCCTCCCAGACACAGCTTTACTTTGTCATCATGTTCACTGTAGGTACAGCTGTGTGAGTGTGTGTGTGTGTGTGTGTGTGTGTGTGTGTGTGTGTGTGTGTGTGTCTGGCTGTGTTTGAGTGGATATGTGTGCATCTTTCTGCTTTATATTTCATACACTGTCAAATTATGTATGAAATGTTGCTTTGCTTTGTTGTAAATTGCGTTTTTGTTTGGACTGTATGTTGCCGAGTGCTGCTTTATCCTCCAATTTGATTTTTTTAAATATTTCACACGATAATGATTGCTGCATAAAAGTAAAAAATGGGTTCAAAGTCTTCACATCTAAAATCTTGTTTTGAATAAAGCCTACTGCAGATATAGAAGAATTGGGCTTTTTAGTTATGTTATCATAGCATGTCAAAATACAGACAGGCGACAAATTAAAGGAAAAAACATCAAATGTCTTCATAAAGTGTCGGGTCACAGCAAGCTGCCAAAGATAAACCTTCATTTGGGGTTTTATGATGGTGGTGGAGATCACTCTCTAACACGTTGGCCCAAAATCTCCCATAAATATTGAGCTGGGTTGAAATTGGGTGACCATGAAGGCCATAAAATATGATTTACATCATTTTCATACTCCTCAAACCAATCAGATACACCTCCTGTCTTATGGTTGGGAGCATTGTCATCCTGAAAGAATTCCACATTCCACTCCCATCAGGACAGAAATGCTTCATCGTGATTTTTCCTTTAATTTGTCACCCATCTGTTTATGAGCCAATAGTCTCCAAAGTGGCAATAACGCATCGTTTAGAAAGCGATTCAACATCTCTCACATCGCTGTTTAGAATCAATCTGCCGTTTTCCCTATTTCTCTCATAAATTGAGATTTCCTTGATTCATGTATGAGCGAATTCCATGATCCCTTTCAGATTTCAAAAAATTGAGAACTTGTTTTCTTTTCTTCATTACCTTCTGTGGGTATATGGTTTTTTTCTCTGATTATAACCATATTCTGGCTCTGGCTCTAAAACACACAGAAATAGGCTATCAGCAATCACATCCTGATAGTACACGTAGTCTCAGAGGTGTTATCAGCAGTAAACCTGCGTAACCCTGCTCCTGCTGTAAATAAGGTGCCGTGTTCTCTCAGAGAGGACAGGGGCAGGACGAAGGACAGGCCGTGGGGATGCAGAGCAGCGATTAGATTACTGTAGCCACGTTCGGTCGGCTACGGCTCTTGAAAACGCGACTCAGAATGGGGAATTTCCTGTCAGCGAGTATTTTTGGGAACTCCTATGTTCAGTAGTCGAGCGCACAGGGAGAGGAGGAGGAGGATTTTTCTGCCGTTCTGTGTTTCTGCTCCTATATTAGCTTTTTGTCCTCGTCAAAGGTGGATTGTTAAGTTCTGAGCCTGATACATAAGGAAGGAAGAAAGGGCTTTAATATGTGGGTTATGGGCAAAAGAAAAACTGTCGATTGTTGCCATGGCTGCTACATACAATTCTGGCTTAACACCCTTCTACTCACCTGATTTGGTCCCATCAGACTTTCACCTCTTCCCAAACATGACATCTCAGCTGTCATATCAGCATATCATCTTTGGCATTTGAAGTTTGTATAGTTTGAAGTATATGATTTATAGTTTATGATTTAAAAAAGAAATACCTCTGAGATGGAATGTTTCTGTGCTTGGCTCAGAACTTATCGATCAGTCCTTTTATCAGAAGCAATCCTCTGAGATTGGGAAAAGCTTGGTGTGGTTTTTTTTTTCAGTGTGTGTGTGTGTGTGTATCTCATTCAGAGCATGTCGCAGGGAACACAGAGTTATATTGTGTGTTGATGCTCAGGAAGAAAAACATTGCGAAGATGCGATTTGATATGACAGATTTACGTGTATTTGAAATATGGTTGATGATGGCTAATGAGGATTTGAAGACATATTGTGCTGCAGCGATTTATTTTTAACATGCAGCGTTTTTTGACCTTCTGTACAGATTGGCGAGAGGGCGGAGTTCCTGAACAAGTCTGCACAGAAAAGGTAAAAATATAACTTGTTCATTATTGTCTGCAACAAAACTTGAAGCACCTAAGCCTCGTTGTCGCTGCTGAAAAGGAAAACCACGGCACTCTAGATAAAACAGACGACCTAATTATATTTCACTTGACTTTTTAAAGCTATTTTTAATCTGCGGCGTTTGCTTCTACTGAGCAGCACAGTGAAGACGTCTCACGCTCCTGTGGTGTCCAAGATAGACAACAGATTGGAGCAGTACACTTCAGCTGCTCAGGTTGGTGCTACATCTGCTGTAAAATACGATACCGCTGCAATAAAAAAGCAGCAGAATGTCCTTTTTTTTTTCTCTGTTGGCTGTCCCTCTAACTGAGAAGTCACACGTTTGAGTCCAGCAACCACAAGCAAATCTTGTTTGATTTCTCAAAGCTGAAAGGAGTCGGCCCCCACCGCTGCTTGCAAACGATCAGGTCGGACTTCATCGCTGTGGTAACGATGTTAGCATGCATCCGTGCAGTAACTGCTGCTGCATTTTCCCCAATATGAAAAATATGTATCTGTAGCCATATGGTAATATGTACAGAACTGCTTTGTGCTGCAGATAATGATTCGCTAAGAGGGAAAAAGGCATATTCAAGTCTATTTTAATTCTCATTCTGAACCAAACCAAAACCATCTTTGCCACTGACACACTTTTACATTTCTGTATCAACATATTGTTTTTGTTGCTTTTTGTCAAAAAACCAGTGATACAAACGGCAATTTTTTGGGGCAACTCTGATGGGCAACGTTGCCAGAGGAGCTGCATCAGTACTTTCGTTTCATTTAAGTAAACGCTGAGATAAATCTGATTGATTTTGAGGAAGTTGCATATCCATGTTTCCAAAAAAAAAAAAAAATTGCCCAATATGGCTGCTTCCTCAACCCACGAATCCCAAAACCTGGTGAACCTGAGATCACACAGGTTAGATTTAAACTAAAGATGCAGCAGGTGAAGATGACATCGGTGGCGAGGCGGTTTTGGTAAACGCCTTTTGTATGAGGTGCCGCTTAGCATGTTAGGAAAGTCCCAAAATAAGACACAGACTAGCTGTCAAACTTGTAAATGTAAGTTTCGTTTGATAAGTTTTTTTCCAGCGATGATGAAAGAAATCTGATTCCGTTCTTGATTGGGCCAAAAATTCGATTTGACCTTCTAATGTGAATCCATCAATGCATCCTGCCATTATCGTCACGGTGATTAGAATTCCCAAAGCTTATGTGGAGCCTCTAAATAAGCTGCAGGTGTAACACAGACAGGTGTCTGAGCTTTGGTGACAAACAACTCGACCAGTGTAACGCAACACTTCCTCTCCGCAGAGAGAGAACCGAGAGTCTCGATCCCCTCGCTCCGGAGCGGTGGATCTGCCGATGGTCACTGACAGCATACGGAGCATCAAGAGCATGTGGGAGAAAGGCAACGTGTTCGGCTCACCTGGAAGCGGCGGGAATCCAAACAGGGTAAAGATGCGCAGCGCTGACAAAAGTGTGTGTGTGTGTCTGTTTACTTGTGATACAAGGCTAACAGAACAATGTGGCTCTTTGGATGGATGGATAGACGGCTCAGGGATCAATCACACAACAACTGGAGAACTGCCTCTCACACACACATACACACGCAGAAACCTACACAAACTGTCATCAGCAGTTTGTCTTCATTTCCCCCGATGTCCTGCATGAACGCTCAGTCAACAGCAGTCTACTTCCTGCTGCATACGTGCCTACTTCCTGTTTGCTTCTGTCAGCTGTCTCTCTCACACACACACACACACACACACATACACACACACAAGCGATGCCAAGCAAGCAGCTAACTAGCACATAATATTCATATTGTGCTACCAATCAGGCACTACCTCATATCTGCTAATAATGTCTATGAATGTGTGATATTAAATCTAGAAGGTTCAGTAGAGCAGGAAGGAGGATCCACCACATTTATCATCCAGGTGATAAGTTTTGTGTATGTGTGTGTGTGCGCAGAATGTGTGTGCAGAATTCTGTGAAAAGACAGAGAAAGAGAGCGACAGAAAGAGAGAGGGAGGGAGGAAGGGCCCATTTTACTGGCACTTCCTGCTCAGCCCCAATGCCAATGACGATCAGGCTTAGCTGACCTCTGACCCTGTCCAAACAGGAAGCAGCTGTGATGAAGACAGGCGTGGCGGGCCGCATCAATGACTGGCTGAATAAAACCCCGGAGAGCGGCAAAACGTCAGGAGGAAGGCCAGCGGTAGGTCATCTNACTGGCTGAATAAAACCCCGGAGAGCGGCAAAACGTCAGGAGGAAGGCCAGCGGTAGGTCATCTCCATGACAACCACTGTCGCTGCTGTTAATGTACCATACAGCTCAGATTATTTGAATAGGACACAATAGAGAGAGAGAGAGAGAGAGAAACCAGCAACAACAAACAAAAAAAATGCAGCTGCTGGTTCTCGTGTTTCACCAAACAAAGATCAGAATCAGATTTTATATGTTTAACTGATCAGATAATGATTTTCATCTTCAAATCTCAGGATTCAGCAGATCTTGTAGCTTTCCTTGAGTTAATAAAATAAAATACTCGTGGGAAAAATGATCCTGTTCCATCTGAGCCGCCTTCATTCCGGTCAGCCTCGTAATAAAGCGCATTTTCTCCCTAATGTCAAAATTATTATGATTAAGTCACAATTGCTGCTGCAGACGTTCCGTTTCCAAATGTAATCATTTCCAAATGATGCAGAGCGTCCTGTTGCATGAGATGTTGTCTCTCTGGTGCCACCTGCTGGCTGTAAGTCAGAGTAACCTGTGGTGCAGCTTTACATGATTTTTTTTTTTTTTCTATTTTACATATTTAAATCATAACTAAAATCACAAATATGTGCGTATTTATGACTTGGCATCAATTTGGTATTAAATGTTACTTGTATTTTAATAATTTTAGACTCATGATGAGCTGAATAAATCCTAGAAGAAATAAAACAGATAAGGAAAATAATTGGAAAAATGTAAAAAAATCTTGGTAAAAATAATGTTAATTTAGTAAAAACATAAAATGAAAAAGTCAAGTAATGAAATAGGTAAGTGTCAAACATAGATGAATATTATTGATTATCAAATAATTAAAAAACCTATAAAAATCATGAATAAGAACATATGAAAAGAATGGAAAAAAGAGGGAGAGTAAAATAAGTAAGAATGTCAAATTATTCATAAAAAGACTCGATCACCAAACTTAGTGTTTCTCTCCTGAGCGTAGAAATTGAACAGCTTTTACTACAAACAGCTGCTATTTCCAGTCTGTGACTTTGAAAGTGGATCAGGTTCGCAGTGTTTTCTCTGCCTTCCGTTAGTCGAGCAGAACGCTGCTGGATGGCGTCTGTCAGCCTCTTCTCTCTGTCCTCCTTCCTGCTGCATCTCAGCTCCTGAGCTGCTGCTGCAACATGGCGACTTTTTCCTAATTAACCTAGAAACCGCTGAACACCCTGAGCGCCGCTGATATGAGGATCGCCTCTCATGTTTTCTGTCTCGCTCTGACAGGACCTGAAGCCCGTGGACGTCACCAACAAGAGGAGTCTATGGGAAAACAAAGGCGCTTCTCCAACCAAGGTACCGTTAACCTCACGCCATGTCTGGTCTGGTAATATGACATACGTCGTTAGACATCAGGAGAACGAGACGGGAGGCTTGGGAAGCTTTCCTTTCCCAGTATTAACCAATCCACGGAATGCTTTACGAGTCCCCGAAGATGAGATGAGAGATTATTACAATAATCACATGACCTTTTGACCTCAGCAGCAATCTGGAGTAACAATTGTGTCTGTCTCTGTTTTAAAGAACTCTCATAGCTACTCGACCTCGCCGGTAAATCTGGAATAAGCCTGGAGAGGTAAAAGAGCGAATCTTCCTCACCGCGTTTCTTCATCCTGCGCTGTCACGCTTTCCTCTTTTGCCCTGCGTCACTTTTCTGCTGCGGCTGGACACGAACGCTGAGGTTAATAACCATAATAACCGTGTTTCAGGGTCAGTCGTCACCCCTTTGGAGGATGTAATCATTAATATTTTAAATATTGAGCTATATAAATTTCAGCATTTTGGAAAGTCCTCATTTGTAAATGTAGATATGTCAAATTTCCCGAGCGCTCACGATCAGCGAAGCCGCAGTAAAGCTGATTTGAAAGAGAAATGACGCTGCTGACTCCATCAACGGCCGTACGTCATTAAAGCCGACTCAACAGAACATTAGAGTTCGGTGTAAATTCTCCGTCGTAAACCCTTTTACAACGTTGTGCAACTGTTGTCCAACTGCGGGCCGAATGCTTTGCACAAAACAGCTGGATGGCTTCACCGCTCCTCCTTCAAACTGCCTCTGCACCACCCGCAAATCACTATTCTCCGTCCAAATTCGCGTGACTTTTTACAGCCTACGTGCAGAAACTGTTTACAGCGTTCTTTATAAGCCAAGTCCACGCTGGCAGTTTCACCCCGTTGAATCATTGTTATCACCTCACATTTTCTAAACGACTCTGACTGAAGCTGACATGAATAAACCGTGTAATCTTTATTTCCACACGTGGCGAAGCAGCTTTCACAGAGCTGCTTGGTAACAGCTTCGATTGAAAGGAGGATGCGACCACAGGAAGCCACTCACTTCCTCACCTACCCACTCTCTTTCCTTCCTAACTCTTCCTTGCAGCCTAGCCAACATCTGTAGCCCACGGGCCCGAGGCTGCGGTCCGCCGTGGCAAGCAGCGGGGTTGGAGGGCACCAGGCAGCGGTCTGCTCTGACGTAAAATAGGCCCTGGACAGGAAAGGTAGCGGTTAGAGAGCGTGTCATTAACCGACCACGCTATGCTGTGATGTCAGGGAACGCAAGGGGAGCAGGACGGCGATTGGCAAGGGGGTTTCTGGATAGGAGACAGGAGGTTTTTACGGTGGAGCGTTAGATCAGATTTGGCTGGAAACACTTGCTGCAGCTGTGTTGATAAGCTTTGCACGTGAATTTTGCTGACTTTCTCCCTCTGTCTTCCCTTTTCTTCTTTTAATAGCAGGTGGCAGGCAGAGGGGAGACCAAATCAGTCGCCAACGGTGAGTTTTTAGGCATGTTTGCGTGCACACGTGCATGCTGCAGCTGGAAGCTGAAAGCGTTGAGAAAGCAAAGTAACATAGCCTTGTTCTCAGGTTGACCACGGTGCATTTTTCCATTGTTGTAATTGGTTTGAAGTGGGGAATTTTCTGAGCCCATAAAGCAATCAGCGTAATCCTTCACTGCACTCCAAAAGTAGAACTGCAAGGTTTTCAACACTCACAGATGGTTTTAACAGGATGTTGGCGGTCATGGAAGTTGTAAGCATGGAGCCTGGAAAAGGACAGGAACTGGGTTGTGTCTTTTAATTTTTTTTTTTTTTTNATTTTTTTTTTTTTTTGATGTCAGATAAGGTCAGGATAATGCTTATTTATTATACTGTATATTATTCATTCATTCATTCATTCATTTAAACGTGACCATGTAAAATGTTAAACATAAATGTTGCCATTTGATGTAATGTACCAGAGTTAGCTTGCAGCTAACTTTCATCTGCAGTCTCATTAGCTGCGCGTGCACGTTTACGTGCCAGCTGCCACGTGGTCCTTTGAAGCGTCGCCTGGACACATCAAGAATTAACTCTGTGTTCAAGAGATTCAATACCTGTGAAGATGGAGTGTTGAATGAATGTGCAGTTTGTTGAAAGTTTGGAAGAGATGCGTGATGCGTTTAATGACCTCATGCTCCTGCTCCGCTGTCGCCGCTGCCACTGCTTCTGTTGCATTTGTAACATAGTTAAAGGACCATACCGGCCATTTTGCATGTTTTAGCCCAATATATTCAATTTTCATACGTTACATTACTGACAATCATTTCCCAAAGAATAAAACTGTATTTCAGCTTTCCTGATATTTTGCNGGTCCTTTAAATTTTTCCATAAACACAGGTCTTCTTTTGGGACTATATTCCCTGGTGGAGGCATACATTCACTCCACGCTTTTTATTGCACTTAAATGCTAAAATTACTTAAAATGCTAAAATTATTTTTTTAATTATTAAAAAAAACCCGAATACACGTCTGGTTCACGATGACAGATTACCTATCCCAAGAAAGTTTCAAGTATCAACAAGTTGATTTTAATAGCGTACCAGAATAAACTGAAACCAGTAGTGGTCTGGAAGGTAGGAAAAACATTTTTAATCCGCTGTTCCAGTAGTATGCTTTGGGAAATGATCGTCAGATTGAAAATATTTGGCTCAAACATGCAAAATGGCCAGTATGGGTTCTTTAAAATGTCCTCGATTGTCGCCGTCGTCCTGATTGACTCAAAGTACACAAGTGACTCTGTGCAACACAAAGTAGCACAATCGAGTATAATGTTGGCCTAAGGCTCATGTCTTGCTCAACGGCACTTTGGCAGGATAGGTAGTGATAAAAAACTGTGACCTTGGCCATCTTATCAACCAATAACCAATAACCGACCTCTTCCGACCGCTTTTCCACCAGTGGGCAGAAGAGGTTTTTGGCCTTGAGGGATGCCGTACATCTCTGCATATGTGCTGCATGCATCTCAGAGACACACTCAGCTTTATTCCACATGTACACACACACACACACACACACACACACACACACACACACAAAACATAACAGTCCAACTGCCCACTTCAGTCCTGTCAGGCCTCTTTGTCATATTAGTAGCTGCTATGTTGGAGATTAGCACAGTCTGACACGGGATGAGAGGCTTTGTATAGATTTTGCTACATTTCTAACACACACACACACACATACACACCAAAAAAACCCACCACTCGTATTTGCGCCTGGAAATTGCGCCTGGCTGCAGTACTTTGCAGACATCTGACGCCACATCAGACAGCATAAAAGTTAGCAGCCTCACACTTCCCTTACGTTTGGCTCCAACACAGACCTTCCAGAATAAATTGACCATTTTGAAAGTATCACTGGACACTTGGAGAATGAATTGAATTTAAAATAACAAACTTCTGCTCACGATTTTTCTTGCTGGTATCAGAAAAGGATGTATAGCGGTTTGGAGCACTTGCAGGCTTTAAGTGCATTTGAGGACGGCTCGTGAGGGTGAACAGAATCCCACTCCAATATGCAGCAGTGTGTTTTGTGCACCACTGTGATATTTTACACCACAGCAAATGTGTCAAAATGTTTAAATAAACAGTTTTAGTCTGCCGTTAGTCTGCCAGAAATCATTAAAGTGCTTCTGCTAAGGCAAACAAACACATATCAAGTTTCCCAAATATTATGAAGTGGTTCAGACTTTTTAGATGTGTTTGAAATATGGATTATAGTAAGAATAATAATAATAATTGTAATGACTTATTCTAGCTTTCTGAATGGATGTTTGGAAGCCTGAATTATTGATTCACACAGCTGACATCTTGTTAGCTTTTTGCAGACAGAATTTCTGAATTTTGCTGCTTTTGGTGGAGCTGAGGAGCAGCATCCAACACACGTGTGTCTCTGTGTCCTAATGTCTTCTTAATCAAATAACCTCAAACAAAAATAAATAAATAAAAAAATAAAACAATTACAGTCAAGCGATTGAGACCCTGACCTGTTCTGGATAAAAGCTACTTGCATGAAACCAGCATCTAGTGGTCATTAGAGAAACATTAAGGCTGATTTTCTGACGTCGTGCCTGGTCACGTGTGCATTCATGCTGTGGAAATTTTGCACTGAACTCACTTGATCCCAGTGGAGTCGCTGCAGATTTGCTCGCACAATTGCACAAACAATCAACAGAAATAAAGCGTTTTAACAGCCAGTCTGTTTAAAAGTACTTTAAAACTTCAGCTAGTGCAATGTCCGTTCAAAACGTGCCTGTTCGGACCAGGCCGGACTTTATGGTGTGCGCCACAGCCTGCCATAAGTGCCTGTGGAGCAGAGCATATGCTGCCGCACCCAGAGTGTATCCTGCCTGACTTTTGTCTATGAAGGGTGCTATATAAATAAATTTTTACTTACTTACTTACTTTTTACTGGCACAGTTCAATTTGAGAACCACTCATCCAAACAACTTCACATGTGACACTGCATGTCCTTGGGTCCTGAGCAATAAACCTGCCGAATTTCACTTCATACAGTGCCGGATTCCAGAGATAATGGTGCCACAGCAGAGATTCCTGTCTTTAATAGTTAGATGAGTTTTGAGATAATGTTTTTACATTATCGTAAGTTGATTAAAATCTCCGTTAATCAAATTCTATGTTGATGTTATGGATCATAATTGCAATCTCTGCATGCATTTTTTTCACCTGCCGTCCTTCCCTTCACACACAGATGAAGCAATGAGTCACAGCTATTTGGCGAGTGACAGAATCCTGTTCATTTCGTCTGTTTTAATCATAGCATGCCACGCATGCAGACATACTGACTGTTGACCTCCAAGCTGACCTCTTGTTTTGTGTCTTTTCTGTCTTTCTCCAGGTATGGGACACTAATGTCTTGAAGGGGCGGCTAAAGCTGGGGACCACGACAATCTAAGACTCTTCCTTTGACTTTGTCTTAATACCAAATAATGATCACATTCCCAAGAGGGACCCCAAGAAAACGGAGGACAGGAGAGCGCTGTACCCAAACAGCAACATTTTGTCGTACAGCTGCCGCGTATGGTGCCTTTGCACAATGATTTTTTTTTTTTTTTTTTTTTTTTGCTTTCTAAAAGAAACAAAATGCTGTGAAATTTGGACATTTGTCATTACTACGGATTGTATTTCGCTCGATACGATCCCGGCTGAAAAAGTAATTCAATTTCGATGTATCTCTCTTTGCTCGCGTACTCCAGAGTAGATGACGAGACGGTTTTTAGACGTCCGCGTTCCAGACGCGTAGATGGGCGACACCAGCTCTCTCCCTCGTTCAGTTCATTTTCCATCTTTTTTTTTAATTTATATTTAAAGCAAAAGCTTCACACGTCGCTATTTTATTTAGCGTTCACCAGTTCAGGACAGAAATATAAGCACTTCTAGAATTTAGCGAATTTCACTTTTATTACGTCCTACCAATAGCGCGACAACGGTCTGAGTAATATATGTTAGCACATTTTGAATACGATCATACTATATCTTATATAACGTCTTTATACTCGTAACAAAGGTATTTTGCTTTTTTTTATATCCAAAAACTTTTCACCAGCAGGGAGTTGGGGGATCCACGCGGTGGTGATTTAGGAGTGAATATTCAGAAGGCCATTATGATTTATTTTTTTTATAACCCCTTATGTCATTTTATTTATGTTTCATGTTTTTGTGTTGCTCAGCGTTTTTTTGTAGCTTTTGTACCTGAAAAAATCTCCAGACATTCCTCTTAAAATGCATTTGCCACTTAAAGGAAATCGGCAAAACACCCATCTACCTGTACGACCTTTATCGCACCTGAGCGCGTTCTTATTTTGGAACAGATCAGCAATATCATGGAGGGTTAACGAAGGAAAATCAGGTCGCTTAAGCAGATCCCAGTACAATCTAAGGATATTTACCACTATGTAATTCTTCTGGCCTTATGATTGCAATGAAAACATTTCTAGTGAAAGTGAGCTCGACATGATATGAAGACTTCTGCTTGCGTTGTTGATTTTCTCATCTGACGGCTCCTCGTGGCTTTTTGGCGGCACGCGTTTCGATAAGGATGAGACTGATTTGCTGGGGCATTAAATTGATCCACGTTACTGCTCAAAACTCTGACAATCACATTCCACGGCTCCTGAAAAGAGCAGGGGAGCATGACCAAATATCTTACGATTTAATGTGACATTTATGGTGTTTTTTTTTTTTTAATACTGTGGTTTCATATTGACGTATTTTTTTTTTTAACAAGCCTGTGTCCATTTTATGATTTTTTTTTTTTAATTCTTGTATTTCCATGTTTAACCAGACACTTTTTGTGTAGCTAAGCCTATGCAAAACACACTATCTGTAGTCTCTGCAAACACTCCCAATGTCACGGTAGAGGGCAGTTTCCAACAGGATGAATGTTTTCAACATTGTACCGACTCAGCAACAGCAATAAAGACATTGAGGTATTCCACAATGTAAAGTTTCCTTCCTTAACAATACAACTCCAACATAGACGATGCTCACCTTAACAGACAACAAGCTGCAAAAATAACGTGGAAATCAATATTTCCTTTCACAAATTGTCAAGTCCCGTGCTGTCAGAAATGATGATTTGAACTTCAAAAAAATAAAACAATAGCAGGAATATGTCAGAGAATTAAATGACAATAATCAAGTTGTCAAGACCAAAAGCATTTGAGGGTAAAGTTAAAGGGATACTCCACCAATTTTACTCATCAAAGTCATTTTATTGGATATGTCTGGGGAAAATTTGTAGCTGTAGAGGGAGAAATGACCTCTATGACTGAAGCACTGAGTGGAAGTAACCCTCGTGATGTCATAGAGGTCAGTTTCTCTGACTTAGCACTGTGCCTCCTCAGCCACAAAAGTCATTAAAAACTGGATATGACCAGTAAAATGATCAAGAAGTTGAAAAATTGGTGTAGTCGCCCTTTTTTTTTTTTGGTAAATGTTATGCTTGAACGAGTAAATGATTTAAAAACTTCAAGCAATCACACACTATTAAGCACACTATTAATCACAAAGTATTATTAGTATTAAGCAAGCTTTTTGGGGTTTTTTTTGTTGGGGGGGCAAAAGGTCGATAACCTTGATGGCACTCAGTATGTTTGGGAAGCATCTGACAAGTAGCTGAACTGATTGACAGTAGAAATAATAATCACACTAAATGGTGAAAGTTGACTCAGATGTTGACTAAGCCATGTTGTAAAACTTTTACGATGCCTTTTCTTTGACGTGTTCTGTTGTCAGCGGCCCGTGTGCTGGTGCAGAAGGTGTTAAGCGGGCCCCTGAGGCCGGCGTGTGTGTTACACGCTTTGGGCTTTGACTTAATGCTGCCTAATGCTGAAAGCAGCACCCACTGCATTCCTGCCACGCTCAGACCACGCGTTTTATTCCACAGATTCAGCCAGACGGACTGAGCACCCGCATTAAAGCAAATACACGTTTAATACCACAGGCCCGACAGCCACTACGCCATGAATTCTTTCTGGGGTTTGGGACAGAGCTTTTCTTAGAGATACTCTTCAGTCTTCTCTCGTTCCATCCATCCATTCCTTCCTTCCATCTGTTCATCTATTTTCCATTCTTTCTCTTCTCACCTTGCCTTGGTTTGAAATAACCACCACAACTTGTGCACTTTAGCTGAAATGCATGGGCAGGGTAGGTGTAATAACGGCATGCAAAGACTGAATGTGCAGCTGGTGTTTATGAATGGAAAGAAAGAAAGGAGAAAAGGACTGAGGGCAGATGGGAGGGAGGGAAGAATTTTCCCAGTTTCACCCATTCAAAGCCCACATATCAAATCACACCCTAGAATAGCAAAGTAATATATACATAACATGATGCAAAGAGGAATGTAGGTAAGAAACAAGATGAACCGTTGAGAAGCACTGATGCAAGTATGCCGACTAAACAAAAGGACAAAAATAGTCCGTCTGTGGCTCCCAGTTCATCGATTGACTGACTTTGGTGAGGAGAGCCAAACGCCATCGTCTGAACTTAACTCCTGTTCAAAAGCTGCTGTTATTCTTCAAAATAGACCTTCACTTCCCACTGTGATGCAAATTTATAAGAAAACACAGCAGAGTGAAGTCGTGTCATATTTGGACGTCACCAACTGTCTTGGAAGGTCATAAATGATGCTATTTTGCGTAGATGTTGCTGGAAACGTTTGTTCAACATCCATATCAAATCATATTATTGTGATCCAAAAGTACTCATCTTAAACCTACAGTAAGGGATAAAACTAATTTGCTCGACTGTTGCAATGCATTTTTGACTTCATGCTTTCTGCTGCTTCCAAATGACATCGCCAAATATTTTTGAGGAGACAGTTGCTCAATTAAAAATGATCTAAATCGTCAGCTTTTGGAGTCGTGCCACTCTAGGATGAAAAATCTATTAATAGTAATACTGTTAATCTTGAGTTTGACTGATGAAATCTGATGAGTCTAAAAGTCTTCTTTGAATAAAAATCTAAATAAAAACCAATAAAGTATGGTTGTATTTGTTGCATTGTACATATATGGGCTGTTTTTTCATGTGCTTCTGATATGAATGAATGAATGAATGATATGGGCTTTTTTCCAGAGTATTTTTGAAGCAAATAAACTTGCTGACGTTGGCTTAGAAGGCAGAAGTTCTCAGAGATTTCATGTACGAATGTGAGCTGAAATGAGTAGTTACCATTTGACATTTTTCATAACGTGCTGTTTTTGGAACACTGTCAAGTCAAGCTAATCTCATATGCGTAGCTTTACATGCATCAGTGTGTGTGCACGCCTGAAGAAGTTGCTCTGGTGGTTTAGTTGGGGCTCAGGCTGCAGTCGTCTGCCTGTGGCCTTGATGGATGCCAGGAGGAAATGGCTGAGGATTAGGCCTGGAGCTTTTTAAAGCCCTGGGCCTCAGCTCTCAGCGCCTACGGTGGAACGATTTCACTTTGTACGAATGCTGTAGCCTCACAGTATGTAGGCCAAATTTCTGTAGGATGTTCACAGAAATGATAAAGAAAAGGCGAATCCATGACCAAATATGACAAATCTCAGAAGACAAATGGCGTTAGAAATCACAGGAAATCAATGTTTGAAAAACATGTAATAGTGAATGAGCAGCTCTAGCACGGGTAATGAGGAGAAATGAAAGCTTGTCTGTATGTGCATGTCAGTTTGACAGCTGCGTGAAAAGTCTTTATTATAACCCCCCAGCTCACAAAAAAAGAAAAGAAATGCATGAAGGAAGAAAGAAGTGCTGTCTTTTGAATGCTCAGTTGAAGTTGTGATTTTGCGTTTGATGTTTAATATGCTTTTTATTTGACACTCAGGCTCTGTGATTTAAGATGGCTGATGAAGTAGTGAAGGAGATGCAGCGATGCTCCATGTTCGATCCATGAGTAGTTTTTAGAAGGAAATCAGCAAATCAATAGTTTCTATTGTGGTTTTTGTGTTTTTCTTTTCAGGGAGGATGGTAAAATGTGACTTCCCTGGTTTTTTTTTTTTTTTTTTTTTGGTTTTTTTTTGGTTTTTTTTTAAATGTCATGTAAAAATAGCTGTCGCTTTCATTTCAAAGCTTGTCAATATATTGACCTGATTATGTCTGCTCAGAGGTAGAAACCCAGGAAAAGATAGGCGTCGGCACGGCTTCATTTACACAACCACAATCAAAACAGAATAAAATGTCATTCATAATCTAAGGTCAATTAATGTTGACATGCCTGGTTGCTAAGAATCTTTTTTTTTTTTTTTTTTTNATATAGAGAGAGAGAGAGAGAGAGAGAGAGAGAACTTTATAACAGGACTGTCACATTCAAACAATGTACAGTTATGCGACAGACTGGCTAATTTCCACATTGTAACTAAAGAAGTATTACTATATGTTTTGGCACAAGCACACGTGTACATCAGACAAAAAACACTGGGACACGGGTTCCAGAACATAATCTTTATTGAACAATAGATTAAAGATGACAGCGGTGAGCCGGTGTTTTTTGTCTGATTCTGTCAGGATGTAATCCACTCAGCTGCAGTACTGGGCGTGGCCACCAGAAGTCGCTGTTGATAATGTTTGAAACGGTTCTAATAAGTGGTTGAGCGACTGTTCCTTTTTCTGCTGAGGCTGTGAGGGTTGAGGCTTTGAGCAAATATCAGCCTCAGGCAGTTGAATTGCGATCCATAATCCATAATTATGTTCAATGCAGCCTCAAGGGGGCACAAGCCAGTGTCCACCTTGTGCCGGTCCCAAGCCCGAATA
>VXCM01000025.1:74511-106037 GCA_014773175.1 Lucifuga dentata | reverse complement strand
TTTTTTTTTTTTTTTCTTTTTTTCTTTTTAATCCACTTGGGGTTTGACATTAGGTCTTCACACACCGGATTTTCCGTAATTCTAAGGTCAAGCTCATACAGTGTCACATAAACAGTTTGTGCCACGTACGCTTAGGCTGTACGGCGAAAAAGGAAGAAATCAGTTGTGACAAATTCAGGAGGAAAATGACAGTCTCTCCTGCCAGGGAGCAGATTGATCGGAAGAGAAATGGCAAAAAAAAAAAAAAAAAAAAAGAAAATGAAAGAGGAAGAAGGAGAGGCAGGTGGTGTCTGCCACTATTCAATTACCATCAGGGCTGTATTGGATTTCCCCACCTTTCAAAATAAAGAGACAAATTTCTCTCAGTCCCCCTCTGGAACCCACAGGAAGAATTCCATTATTTTCCCAGACAGTCCCAGAGTCTGCATCCCCCCTTCCAGAGAGTCCTCCACGTTACCCTGAGCACTGAGAATTTTATTACCTAAGTTATACATTTCTAAATACAAAGTAAAACTCCAAAAAAGGTGTATTATTTTTTCTACTGCATTTTTCTACACAAGAAGATGACGTGCGTTGTGTTTATGTACAATAGTCTGTATAATGTTGTTAATCTGTGTATCGTTAAAGGATAATGCTTAAAAAAAATGTGAATGTGATTTACTGTAAAAGATGACTGTTTTCCCGGTTTCTAACCTTGTGGACCTGTTACGATCTAGGTGCAATGGCTACTAAAGTGAGACGGCATGACACGCGGGTCCATCCTTACCAAAGGATTGTGACCGCTGACAGAGGTCAGTTTAGTCTCTAAGCTACACTCTGATGTATTTCCATGATTCTTATGCCTATTATGCCTCAATGCCTTAGTTAAGAATCTGTCTGTGTTCTATTTTGTTGTTCTTTTACTGTCCACCACCACCTTTTCCACCCCTACACACCCACACACCAGCTAAATGGTTGATTGTGGTCCGCACATTTTGTTTACATTCAGTAGCTGTGTATATGCAGACTGTGTAACTCAAAGGCTCAGGCAGAAGCATCTTAGCAGTTTTTGGTTTATGGAGCGGTGAACCCTGGACAGGTTTGACTTTGCAGGCATCGCTGAAGGTGTACAATGACATTCCTCTGATGTGAGATTAAAGCTTAAAACGGGACAGGCTTGTCCGCATACACGATTCATCTCCTCGGCTCATACGGAGCAGAGGGAGGAGACACATTTCTTTACTGTAGCCGCCATCTAACAGAGTTAGTAAGCAGACATTAAGTAGCCACGCTGCTTCCCAGCCACCATTTTACCCCGCAATTTAACTTCATTCTGGATTTTATTTTTCTTCGAAGTACAGACGCACAGACATAAGCTGAGGTAGTTCGCATTCTCCGCAGTGTGTTACACAGACAGAATTAAAGCTAAAGTACATTTTTAATATTTCAGTTGTACACGAGGTACTGTCATTTTCTATTGGAGCATTTTATATCAAATGTATTTATGGTTCTTGTGTATATTTATATATATATATATATAAAATATACTGCTAAATAAAGAGAAAGAATCGGAAAACATCGATTCATTTATTCATTGCACATGTAACACTAGTCACATAACATTAGTTACTGGAAGTTTCTTTACCACTAATCACACCGTTTGTAACTTGCACTCCAACCTGAAAGAAACTAAAACACTAGATTTTTGTTCTATTTTTGTTTGTCTGTTGGCCTCTCTTTGCTTCTGTTTTTTTGGTTTTGGGGGCAATGTGCGCTTTGATTAAAACCACCAAGCTACCTGATTCAGGGTGGGGGCTTAGTAGCTGGATCATGACGTGACACATCATGATTCTGATCAGATTAGCTGGGTTTGTCTGATGGGCAGGGGAAGTAGGAGAGAGATTGCATTCATTTTATTGTTAAAATGATGTCATTCCAGTCTCTTCTTGCTGACACTAATATCCTTTCTATCTTTTTTTTCTGTTTGTTTTGTTTTTGTTTCTAACCACCTAGCCGCCACCGGCAACTAACACATGACCTTCTGACCTCTGAACTCTTCACCCAATGACGAGCCGCCCCAAGCCTGCCTGCTGATCAGTTAACTGGTAATTGCCTTTTGCTAGCCTCTCGGATGCAAGTGAGAGAGAGAGAGGCGCCTGCCCGTACAGTTACCCTAACACGATCTGACAAAAATCCAAACCAACGCCGAAGCTTCACAGAAACACAACAAAACCCAACAAGTTGTGTAATATTCATTTTTACCTCTGTTCATTGAGTTCGATTCCCATTCTTTCTCTTTCTTTTTCTTCATCAATCATAAACTGGGTGGATGTGTTTGTGTTATTACTCATGAATCTGCACTGAATTTTATAGCAATAAGACCCCCACCCTTCCCACCCGCCCTCGCTGATTTGGTGATTNAAAAAAAAAAGAATTGAGAGAGCACCCCCACCTGCTCCTCACCCTGTTCCAACACCCACTTATTGGGAGAGAGAAAGAAATAGAAGGAAAGAGAAGCTACACTCACATTGACTTGTCTGATTTCTGTCATTTTTTCACATGTAGTGCCGTAAAGCTCTGAGATGTAATTATGAGCTGACACATTCTGGGTGTGCCCCTCCCAACGGCTTTCTGTCTGTGTTGAAAAGCATGGCTGAAACGATTGCAAATGGAGCTTTTTATGATTTCTATGTTTTTCTTCTGTTTCTCTTTTTTATGTTTTAATTTGAGTAATTTTTCTCCATGCGAGTTTTAGTTTCTCTGTTGTTTGGACTAATTAACTTTGCCAAAATCTGGAAAACAATCTGATGTTTTAAGCAGGCTGCCGCGGCAAGATGGGAAGGACAAAATTTGGGATGATAGGTCTGACTTTTTATTTTATTTTTTAATTAATACTATAATAAAAGAAGGGTGTGTTGAGGTTTAGGGGACATTGGAACAGTGCTTATAAGCTACTGACCATTGCTACGCCCCCATCCACACTACATCCAGTATACAGTGCCTGATGTATTTAGAAGAAATATCTCAATGAGTTAGCTGAGCTGTGATCTAAAAGACAAAAAAAAAAAAAAAAAANAAAAAAAAAAAAAAAAAAAAGTATTATGTGTGCATATTTAGCCAAAGGATTTTCTGATGAATTATATAGCCAGAATGATGTATTTCACAAAGGGCTCTCTTTGTGATTTTACAGTTTGGAAGTGTGTAAATTTGTGGTGCCTGCCAGCCAATCAGTTAGATGATGATCAACACATAAATGCTTTCTTTTCTTAACACTAAATCAACATGCTAGTCACTGACATGACATCGCTGTGGGTCGGGGAAGTTTTGTACATAGATGCTTTTTGTCTCAATACCTACCTTTTGTTTTGTTTTTCATTTTTACATCCCAGCATTTGGCCAATTGTGTGTAGTGTGTTCTTTTTGTTTTGTTTTGTTTGTTTTTTTTAATTTTATTTTATCTTTTAACTCCAGTTCATTCCCCCCCCCCCAAATCAAGACATTGTTGGCATAAGAGCCATCTTGCAAATAATTGAGATTTGATCAAGTCTTTTTCACTTGACAAACCATCTAAAAGTGCATCCACAATGTGTCACACTTCCCTGTTCTAGTATTCGAGCTCCTGAGCCCATTTATCTTTCATTTTAACTCTCTCAAGAAAAAAAATAGGATGTGAAAGCCATGCCTGCCTGTTCAAATTGCTTTATACATACGTGTTATATAAATATATATATATATATATATATAAATATATATAAAAATNGCTTTATACATACGTGTTATATAAATATATATATATATATATATATAAATATATATAAAAATGTAGATATGTCATTGCATATACAAATACAGAAGAGAACAAAAAATAGATAATTTTACAGGGTGCTGGAGAAGAGAAAAAATTAACTCTATTTTTGGCAATTTTAGCTTTTGATACTTAACTTGCAGATACAAAATATGAAAAAACCACAAACAAAAAAACTGAAAAAATGTTTAGAACAGTATAACAGAAAGGACAGGACAGGAGGAAAAGTGCTGTTATCGTAGATGTGATTGGCAAGGAAGATGAAGACCAAAACAGCGGTAACGAGCGAACGAGACAGAGAGCCTAAAGGATCAAATCAAAAGTGCCTTATCAACAGTCGTTTCTGTTTTCTGAGTATTCCAGTTCTGTTCAATAATATCCAGCACCAACCACGACGGCGCAGAGGAAAGGCTAGTGTTACGCGCTCAGAAGAGCGGAGCAGGGTAGCACGCGCCGCGCTGTGGCGTTACCCGAGTTACTCTATGCAAACAGAATAGCAGTTGTTTGACCAGCTAAATATGTGCCATGGTTTTGTCTTCCTGAAATTTACTTTTTCTTTCCTCTCCTTGTTGGCCCTTCACTCTGCTCCAGAAGCAGGCTTTGTTCTCTTTTTATTTTTATTTGAATGATTATAAGAAATTTTTTTGGTGACTGTGAATTTTCAGAGAACAAATGAAAACTGCCAGTAGAATCACAGGAGTCTAGAACATGTTTTGATCATGAGCTGAGAAAAATACATACAATTTGGAGTTTGTCCCCCACTGGCAAAACGTCTTTGTTCCAACAACCAGTGTCTCCGTGTATCTTTTACAGTAAAATCAAACCATTAATACCACAATCATCGGATTAACAAACGAGCTACCTTTGATTTTGGTTATTGAAACAACTGACAATTTATGGCCAGAAGGTAAAACGGATCCCAACAGAACCCTCGGCAGTTTGTTCTTCTACTCATTGTCCCTCCATCATGCTGTTACACCGAAAGGTCAATGAATTTCTTTTTCAGTGTTATTGTTTGAAATTGAAATGCAATATTAAAGTGGAGCGAGAGATGGCTATTCAGCATATTTGACAGTATTAAGAAAACAAAATTCCCTTTGCAATGTTACAAGTTGCTGTGTCATTGTGAAAGGCTGGATACGTCCATCAGGTGAAAGGTGAACTCTAAACCGACCGTATTCTCTCTGGCCTGCCTACTACATGTATGATAATGTAATTAACAGCCATTGTTACAGGTTTATAATGTATTTTTCTAATCTCATTTTATATGTATATTAATCATGTTTCTGACTGCTTTTTTTAATGAAACCCACTGCGACTTTTCCCTCACTGGCCCTCTCTTCCTCCCCCTCTCTTTTACATCTCAAACTGTCTCTTGTGGGGAGTTTTGCCTTTCCTAGTTTTTTTTTGTTTGTTTTCTTGCCAATTCCTAGCTTGTTTAACTCATTAGCTACTTTATTAGTTTTCTTGTCATAAGTATTTTTACATGCTTGCATTTAGTTTTCATGGTGTATGCTGTTATTTTTCTTATTAACCTCTTGGCATTTATTTTAATAAAACATTCTTAGTAAGAATTTTACTAACTTGCTGATATTTTTGTCTTGTGTTTTTAACCAGTTTCATGAATGTATACCTTGGTCTGGTTCACGGACTAACACAATTAAAACTGGTGTCTGGCCACAACTTACACTGACTGACACACACAAACACATACACACACACACTGCCTAACTGGAAAGTGCACGAGTTTATAACCGTCCCTCACTCACACACACTCACCTTTGCGCTGGAGAATTTGCTGACACTCTTCATACTTGCCTCCAACATGCTGCTGTGTCTCGTTGAGACGACTCTTTTTCACCATCCTGTCCTTCTGTGTCACTGAAGCTGAGAGACAGCGGGACGTCTCACCCGTCCACCACAGGAAACGTCACACGGGAATGTGAAATAAACCCTACTGGAGGTCTTNTTTTTTTTTTTTTTTTTTTTTTTAAAAAGCCTTCCTTTATTTATTCAGGGTTAGTTCACTGAGCATCAAATGCTCTTTTTCAATAACACCCTTCTCACACACTCACACACATATAGTCACACATGGAAGCTGCCCAGTACAACCACAGACTTCTCTGCTGGCCACTGAGCAGCTCCACTGTTAGGTTGCCTTGCTCAAGGGCCCCTCAGTGGTGATAATTAGGGAGGGCAGGCGCTGCTCATACACCAACCCAATCAGATTTCTCCTGCCAGTTCAGGGATTGAACCGGCAACCCTTCGGTCACGAGCTCGCTTCTCTGACCTTTAGGCCATCAGCACAGTTGAACAAAACACACTGATTACAGGGAGGTTTGTAAATACACTAAGGTTACTCATGGAGTCAAATAAAGCCTAATCCTGAAGATAAAACACCATTTTCCACAGATATCCTTTTTGTCAAATCATTATTTAGCACAGGACTAGTTGTAATCTACTATCCAGAGTGCCCTCGTGCAGAAACGCCTCATATTAGTCATCTCAAAAGGATTAATATCACTGTGAATCCTGTAGAGCAGAACATCTCATCACCACACATTACAGATGCAGCGAGCTATGCACAACAAACACACACACAGCACAAATTTATAGATGACAGTTGCATGATGGTCTAAAGCAGTTCCCAGTCTTTTTACTTAAAGCATTAACCCACATCCACTGCTTCTGTGGACTGTCATGCCTGGATAGCAGCGTCACAGTTCTCGCCAGCTGTCGAGTGTTTGGTGCACACTTTTCCCCATCCAGCTTATTGATACTGGTTCATTTGGGAGCATCATAACATTTAGATACACACCAGACACAGTGCCAACATGAACTGCTATGGGATCAAAAGAATCTTACTATTCTTTCCGGTGTAAAAAATTTTATATTTATTATTTTTAGGAGTTTTGTCTAAAACACTGCCAGTGTGTGTTGCTCGTTCTATCAGTGCACTCCTCCCTGGGTTCATGCGGCTCTTTCCTCTACTCTTTCCTCCCCCACTAATTTGAGGAATTGACACCGACACACAAGCAAACGATTAACTTCATTAATCTCGATTATTACTTTAACCCGCTGAGTGATGCCTCCAGGTTTTTATTTTCTCTATCTTCTTTCAAATCTGCACAACAAAATTGACTTGGCCTTAACTGTTCTAATTCTCTTTATGTCTAAGCAAGCAAAAAACAAGGATTAAAGTGTCTAACATCAAACTTAACATTCACTCCTCTGTGAAATTAACGTTTTGTGTCTTTGATCTGAAAACGGGTGTTTGGTTTTTTTTCCTGCAACACCTGCCTGCACACCAGCAAGCTAAAGACAGCTATTGGATTACTGGAAGCTGGCCAAAATCATTTTTCTCCTCTATTTGTATTTATGCTTTTATACAATTGGTGCTCTCAGCCATGAGCTTTTTGATTTGTTTGTGTAGGATTGGCCTTTAATGCTTCTGATTGTCTCCTGTGCGCCAAACTGAGCAACTTAAGCTAAAATCCGTCCATTAGCAGCAGATATATTTATGCTGTGACAGGCCTCAGAGAGGTTTTCAATGGCTCGTCTTAACAGTCGAGCTGATGAAAAAGGACGTTAAGTGGCAAGTTATTTTCCAGAGCACAATGTATTACAAACACTGCCGGAAATACAGCATCTGTGACTAGCAAGTGCCTTTTGTGAGATTGGAAAATTATATATTTTTCTACTTTAGCCTTCAAGTGCCAATTTTCTGTCTTCCTTTATCTTGCCCAAAGCTTTTTGTTGATCATTATAAATAAGAGAGAGAGAGAAAAAAACTCCTTTTTCAGCACAGTTTACATTCACTTTGAAACATTTTTGTCCTTATTGAATTGGAAAGTTTGACCAAAAATGAGGAATTTGGTTTCAGCTTTCACACCATTAAACTTTGGCTTAATGGGCCCCTCTCTAGATTTGATAGCTGAGAACTTGATTTGTTCTGATTGGACCACAGTATGCATTAAATGGCTGTTTGCATACTGCCGCTCTGCCTGAGTTCTCAGCGTCTTTCCAGATCTAATGCAGGGCATTCAGCGTATTTATCTACTAACTACCTTTTCACCTGTCAGCCTTCTTTTCTCTCCTTTTCTTTTAACAAACATTCCTCCAATGAGCGAAGCGGCAGGTTAAATAATCAGTATTGGTCTCAATGATGTAGCACTCAGGTGGTTAAATGACAAATGCTACCAAAATGCAGACATTTTAGCCCCACTGGATTTGTGTGATTTTTGACTGTGATAAATACGTATAATAAAGTTTTTCCTAAAGTTATACTAGTATGATATACTGTAAGTTCCTCATCCATATAGTGGTGCACTAAAGTTTGTGAGATTTCTTCTTTTTTGTGGAGTTGTAAGTTTTTATGTGAAGTAGCCTTTATTTTGTTTGTGTTGCCTTGTTTTTATTGAGGCTGAGACTGAGAAATATGAATAGGGTGTAAACATGTAATGCCAGTTTTGTTGCTCACACCAAAAAAAAAAAAAAAAANAAAAAAAAAAAAAAAAAAGTAGGAACATAAATGTCATGTGTGCAATAAAGAACCATATTTACAAGCTTCAGTTTGACTGCTCTACCTGGACTGGTCCTTGCCTCTGCCCTGTACTTCTTTATGGATGGCATCATTACTGTGGATTTGCTGTGACTGTGGACGGGTAAAGGTAGGTGCTCCGCATTCACAGGAAATAAATGAAAGTTCAGCACTGGCAAAAAAAAAAAAAAAAAAAAAAACCGCATAAGCTCTCAAAGTGAGATCAAGCCCTCGCTGGGATTTAGTGCAGGTTGTTAAAATGTTGACCTTGAGGGTCATATCTAAAACTCGCTCTTTGCAGATGGTATTTGCGGTCAAATCCTTTTCTGGCTAAATCATTTTGATGCATAAATTGACTTAAATATGGCTGCACAGATGAACAACCGGCACATAAATCTTCAGTATTTTCCTTCAAATGAAGGAAACTGTTTCAAAAACTGGTAAAGGTTAAAAGTCAGCACGTCCTTTCTAAAATGAACACTGACACTGTTTACACACTGATCTATTTTAATAAAGGCTGACTATATGCATTTATGTGCTGACGCGCTGAAGCCCTGAACGTGTCACAGAGGCCAACCGCTCGCTAAAGCTTTGTGCCACGCAGTGTTTACATGCTAATAATTTATTTCCAAACTAAAACAATATTTTGATCATTTAATGCTTCTGCACAAATCAGAGTCAAAACATAATTCAAAGCGTCCCAAAAAAGGATGCTAGACATCTTTTTTGTTATTTATGAAGTTACAAAATATAACATTTAATGCCTTCGAGAATATGAGAGCTTTAGTTTACACCCATAGGTCTGTCAAACCAGTGGATTAATACAAACTAAGATAACTAAACTTACTGTAATTATTGCTGATCTACTTTATATGAAGCATCCTGCCTACATGAATCAAAGAAAATATTCTTTAAAAGCATATCATAGCAATAGGTATCACCAAACATTTACCTGAAAATCTCAGTATTTTGCAATTTGCCTCGTTAATCTGTGTTATTTTGCTCAAATTATGGTTGTGAATGAAAGCTTAAATCCCATTAACAGATCATAGAATCACTGAAGCATTTTGATTCTGCACACACACATCCACCAGAGTCAAAGTGGTGTTTCTGTGTGTAACATCAGCTGAAGGTGGGCAGCATCAACGCCAGCAAACAGAGAAGCTCTATTTCCCTTCTAGTGTTTTGTGGCACCATTTGCTGTAGGCCTCCACACATCACGATATTAAGATATTAACCTGATTATCAAACAAGGTGTAGAATCATAAACAAGTGTGACAGGAAATTCTGTCCAAAAGCTCTAAAAAATAAAATAAAGCTAGCTGCACTTCCTTGTCAAAGTGATGACTCTGCTGCAGTTTTATCGCTTTGACACCAGTGTAGCATACAGGTCCTATGAGTTTCTTATAATTTATGACCTGTTAGGAGGTGAAGTGTGCCAGCTGTTGTCACATACTGAGTGTAGCATGGGTGTGTGTGATAAAAATATGGCTCTACAGTTACATTCTGCTTTCTCATGGTAATAACAGTTGCAGTAGGATGTGACTCCAAGCAGTAGCAAAACCAAGAGACTTTGAAGTGGCTCTTATTACAGTCCAAACTGGCCACTCTGCAGGAAAAATCCAAGCAAAAGAGGAAAGAAAACTGCCTTCCTCTGTCTCTCTCTTTCTCTCCTTCTCTCGCTGGAGGACAGAGATGCTGAATAGGACAGTGGCGAGTAACAGTTCACGAGGGGAGCGCTGGAAGTGACTTTAATGTCATGCAGGAAGCGAGGAGCGAGAAAGAGAGGAGAAGTGGAAGGGAGGTTTGGTGTTGACGGCGGGTTTGGCCCCCGGGAAAATGCATCAAAGGAGCATTTGTCGCAGAGACCAGCTGGGAGTCTAATCAGAGAAAGAGTGTGCGTGTGCATGTGTGTGCACGCGCACGTGTGCAAGTGTGTTTTGAAGGGGTAGTGTGGAAGGGTTGCATCAGTAGTGACAGATGAACCAGCTTCCTGTGGAATGAATATAGGGCATTCATCAGAGTGCAGCTGTTTCTCTCTCTTACTGTGTGTGTGTGCATGTGTGCGTGTGTGGGTGGGTGGTAGAGACAGAGTTGTTTCAGACTGCACAGTTGCTTCAGGTTTCAAGCTCACATTGATGAATGAAACTCCAAAGTTCTTGGGGCACCTGTGCCGAGTGACACAGTCTAGCAGCTGGATTTGTGTGTTTGTGGCTGAATTGTGTGTCTTTGTGAGACAGACAAAAATAAAGATAACACACCACGGTTGTATTTTTCTTTGAGTAAGATAGTATTTCTTTTTCAAAAATGAGTACAATATCAGTACATAACACTGCAAAATCAGAGTATGTCCTACTGTATATCTGGTTACAAAACTGTCCTGTGAGGGTAGCTGATAGTTATGTAAATTATAAATATTTCCTGTTTGAAAAATTGTCTTTTTTTTCCTAAGCAGGTCACAGAGGTTGGAGTAATACTTCTGTTTGGATATTTTTACCACTGCATGCGTGTGGAATTACTGAAAAACTTCTGGACCAATTTTAATAAAACTTGGTGGAAGGTGGAAGGACCCATTAAATGGTGCAGATCCAGATCCATGGTTGCATCCCGGAATTCCCTAAATTATATCCTAACACTGGGAGACTGGATTTCTGTCAGTTTCTTCAAAAGTAATAAACCAATCTCAATGAAATTCCCAATCATTTTTGGTTTTATTAGAACAAACAATTTTGTCTAGGTTTATTTGGCCTTGGCGAAGATATGCATTTTCATAAGGGCTCTCCTAGTTCTATGGTGTTTTTTCATAATCATTTGTAACCTGCAGATCAGCTGGCATTTTGCCTGTCTGTCAAGTCCACAGTGACACAGACACACACGCCACTGTATGAAGTCAAATCATCGAACAAACAGACGCATCACCCCAGCTTGGAAAATGATGAATCTTCCTTGCCAGTCTCACTCGTCTCCCACTGGGTCTTGCGCCGTTTCCATGTTGAGTGATTTAGACAGGTGTGAGTACCGCAGGCCTGCTGTGTCACCTAATGCTGACAGAGAATGTCTAACAGGTGTGTGTGTGTGTGTGTGTGTGTGTGTGTGTGTGTATGTGTGTGTGAGACAGAAAGAGAGATGTCTGCTGTCAGGTTTGTCTCCTGTTCCTGGTGACTGAATGCCCTCCCCCTCCCCCCCTGACTGCAGTAGTGCATTAACCAAAACTAACTGCGACATATGCTGCGTTCATGTCAAGTTGAATTTATCATAAATATTGCTTGCGGTGTTAAAAAAAAATAACTGTGTGAAAAATGCAATGCATTGATTTAAGGTTTGAAAACCAAATGCACTGATTTGAAATGTTGAAATTGATTAAAATCTAAAGAATTAATTTATTTATATTCAAAGCTACACACTGAGTAGTTCTTACACTGCTAAAAAAAAAAAATAAAAATAAATAAATAAATACAATAATTAATTAATTAATTAATTTAAAAAAAATGCTGCAAAATCCCTGGTTTTGACTGTTTAAATTGAGGTAATTTTTCCAATCTCTCCACAGCTACTTTGATAGAAATGTAAAGAAATTCTTAAAAATGACCAAGCAATATGCATTGAATTTAACTTGAGAAAACTTAAATATCTAGAACATCCAAAATATAATCAATTTTATTTCTTTTTATTAGACTATTTGACTGATACATTAGGATAAATCAAATCTGGCAATGATAGCACAACTTGCAACAACCTTGTGAGAAAGAATAGAATTTAACTACCCTACATGGGGATACCCTTAAAACCCATGGAATTTAAAATTTCTATAATCTAAACAATTAAGTAATTAGTGTCACAATATAATGTTGAAGTAAATCGGCTGAACTTTGTTCAAAATCCATTTTAAAGGCTTTCTGCCCCCTCTTAAAGTAACATGGTTCAGTCCGCCCTGGAGGAACTAGGGCTGATTGTGCTTATTACAGATTCATGCAGTCAAGCCTTTCCTAAAGAAAGTTAAACCATGTAGGCACAAAAACTGGTGATTAACCTTTAATTTTTATTAATGTGCCTCGTAACGTTTTAATTTCTACAGCGGTTGATATATGAGATAATATGAAATAAAAGCCGTCATGTCTCCACCAGGCCAGAGGTGTCGCTGTTGTGAAATGGTGGCAGTTCGACCGACAGTAAAACACCTACGCAGATTAAAACGGCTTGTTTGGACACCTTCTGATATGTAGTTTTATTTTTCCCCTCTAAAATCTTAAGTAGTTTTAAAGTTTCACATTAAATTTCATGACACAAGCGAAAACAACCTGAGTTTTATGAAGAAACAGGAAGCTGGAATTCAAGCTAAAAATTGGAAATGACGCAGCTGGGAGAAACCTGATTACCCGGGACTATTTTCTTACAGGTAAGAAAAATATGTTTTTTCAGTATGAGTTTGTATGATATGGTCTTTCCTGAAAGGCTTTATGATGTTTCGCTGTTATATGCTTTGTTTATTGGCATGCTTTAATTGCTTGTATGTCACTGAAAAGAGCTTTGTGTGTAGGCCTGACTCGTCCGTGTAAGGCAGTGTAATTGCATTGGTCACGTGACACGTATGACGTGTTTATATGTAGGTCGCGGTTGCTGTTGTGTGTTTTTCTGAGAATTATTGCATGAAGTTGAATCAAACAATCAAAGGTTAATTTATGAACAGTCTGAGACCCCATGTTCTTCACATGCTCTGAAAAGCTCGTGTGTGAATGTGTGTTTGTCATACAGCAGCAGTTCCACATCTATAAGAAAAACTGTATGCATGTTTCAGTGGGCCTTTTTTCACAACCCATATTCTCAAATGCAGTATTTTCATGTCCATAATATTGCACAATTCTTTCATAATTCTGAATTACAATTTGTTTATATTTATCCTGTTTTTAGCTTTTCTTATGGCTTGGGATAAGCAAACATGAAGGAAATATCTTTCTTGTTAAGGACCATACCACATTTTGCATGTTTAAGCCTAATATATTCATAACATTACTGACAATCATTTTTCAATGGATAAAACCGTATTTCAGCTTTCCTAATATTTTGCAAAATCTCTTAATCTTAAAAATCAATGTTTCACCTGCTAATAGTTACGCAGCCTTATGAAGTCACGGTTGTTAAAATCTTTCAATAAACACAGGTCTTCTTTTGGGACTATATTTCCCAGTGGAGACATACATTCACTCTGTGCCTTTCATTGCGCTTAATGCTAAAATTACGTAACTTTGAAAAAACCTGAATATACGTCTTGTTCACAATAGTGTCCCCTATCCCCAGAATGTTTCAAGTATCAACAAGTTGATTTTAATAGCGTACCAGAATGAACTGAAACNCTATCCCCAGAATGTTTCAAGTATCAACAAGTTGATTTTAATAGCGTACCAGAATGAACTGAAACCATGGCAGTCTTGGAAGTTAGGAAAAACATTGTTTAATTCACCGTTCCAGTAGTATGCTTTGGGAAATGATTATCAGTAACCTTACATATATGAAAATTTAATATATTAGGCTCAAACATGCAAAATGGGTAGTCCTTCAAATAGAAAGAGGTTGTATTGTGAGAAATCAGACAGATTTTGTGTTTTATTATGAACAGGGTATTTCAATTCGGTTATCTAAATATTTGTTATAGGTTCATGTGAAAATATGTTGACTCAGTTATATAAATTTTTCAGTGTGTGAGAATCATGAATCAAAACAGGAAGACTATGTATAGACTATGTATAGGGACCAGAATCTGGTGTTCCCCTGACTAACAGTTAATACATAATACATATAGCAGCAGTAGATACATATACAAAACAGTAGTACAACAGCTGGTCTGTGCTGCTTTTCAGCCTTTTTCTGGTGTTTTTCACTGTGTTTTGTCTGGCTTTTGTTAAGCTTCTCTGTACTTTCCTTCTGCTTTCTGCCATTGTTATTGCTGAGAGGAAAGAAGGGCTTTCATGATTTGAAAATAGGCGACAGTGATGTGAGTGTGCATACATTTTCAGAAAAGTGGTGACCCACAAAACACACACACATACTTTTAGACTTTTGTTGCTCATGTTGACCTCCTCTGACCTGTTTCCTCTGTGGTTTGAACCCTGGACGTAGCTGAGGATCCCATGGCAGGCATGCATATTATTTCTACACGCTCCTGCATAGACACATACCAAACACGGCCACAAAAACATCCAGAAAACAGCCACAAAACAGCCTATCATTTCTCTCCCTCTGTTTCAGCCAGAGGATCCTCATTTCAATTCAAGAATAACTCCTAATCCCATTTATCTGTGTTATAAGAGTGTGCCTGCATGCATTTGTGCATGTGTATTCTTTTCCAAGCATGTGCAGGAGTGTGTGTGTATTGTCAAGTTCATTTGAAACTGTATAGTTGTGTGTGTGTGTGTGTGCTGGGCCAGGGTGCAGCAAGATGCAGGTATATTAAATTGGGTCAGAGTTTTCATTTCCTGAGGTTGAATACACACACCACACACACACACACACACACACACACACACACACACTTTGAGCTGACTCCAGTGGAGTGCAGCTCTTCACCGCCACGTCCTCAAGCATTGCCTTGGTTATAAAGATAAATTCAGCCAATACAAATACAGGAGGTGTATTTTTTCTTTTCTATTAATATAGTTTTACCACATTTGAATCAGAAAATATAAAATAACATGTGTAAAGAGTTATGAGTTTTCAGGAAATTTTTTATGTTTTTTCACGTATCATGACGTACATGATTAAGCAGCGCACAGAACCACAGCACATTTCTGATGCAGATTTACAGTTTTAATAATTACAAGCATTTAAACAAAACTTTCACATCTGTAAGTGTGACTGGACACAAGAAGGATATTTAATAATACAGTGAGTATTAATAATGTACACAAGTAACGTATAGTGTTGGAACAGTAGGTGTAAATTGTTGCAGGATTATTTGTTCTCAGATTAATGCCTTTATATTTTGTAATATGTGGTTTTTAAGGATGTTCCTCAGGAGCAGGTGTGTTTCCCCTCAGGCTTTGGGCTGTTCGGAGCCTGATGGGACGCTCTGATGCTGGGGGGGGGGGNGGGGGGGGGGGGGCTCACACTGAGCAATAAGGCATTAATGAACTTCTGTCTATATGATTTGTTCACACACACATACACACACACATGCAGAAATAATCTCCTTCATATCCCTGAGGCACAAATAGATGTCACATTAGCATGGTGCTATCTTTTCTTGGGAGTGTGTGTGTGTGTGCGTGCAGAAAGACAAATGACTACAGTGTTGGATGTGTACTTCCTGTGTGTGTCTGTAATTAATCTGGGCACGTAGTGGCTGTAAACATGAAGAAGGACAGTTTTTTTTTTTTTTTGATTAATCTCACTTATCAAATCTGCATCTGCACTACATTTCAACAGGAATCTTTCTCTCTCTCTCTCTCTCTCTCTCTCTCTCTCTCTGTCTCTCTGTCTCTCTCTTCATTTTGATGGAAAGGATGTGAACTTTTTGGAACAGGATGCTTTTGACTTGTCATGATCCATAGCCAGTAAATCCAAAATTGCCTCAGTTTCATCTTGTAATTCAGCAGTTTCCCTTAAAATCCTCACTCCTCTTCCTCACTTTCTCACACCAGCTCTCACTCTCTGGCCCTTCCTCACTTTTAGCCCTTGTCCTTTACCCTGGGCCAGTCTCTGTCCTCTGATCCGTGACATTACATCTCTAATTGAAGCTGACATCCACATCAATTTTCCCGCCTGGAGTAATGCTGCGCCGGCGTCTGCACAGGTGAATCCGGAACCCGGCGAGCACAACGAAATCTGAGACATTACCCTGTTAATTATTAGAACGGTACATCTGGGTCTTTATAAATATGGCTTTAATTGGCACAGGAGGAAGAACTAATTGTTTGGCAATTAGAGAAATGAGGGTATGTGGAGCTTCTTCCCTCTCGCTGTTTCAGCATTAGAACGTGTGGTGAATCATCAGAGATGGTGCGATGCCTTTTTGATGTGTTGGTAACTAATGATCTCTCAGTGTAGCCGACTGCGTCACGCACAGCGATGTCTGATTTCAGCAGAGAGGAATTAAGGCTGAGGAGGCAGGATGCAGTCATGCAGGTTTGGAAACTCGCTGTTGGCGCTGGAAGATGGTGCACACACGCAGATGATTGACGGAGAGGAAGAAGGAAAGGAAGAAGGAGACAAGGTGTCACGAATATTGCTGGAAAGTCTGTTAGGTGGGCTGAATCACAGAGGACCTGTTTCATGTCTGCTGCTATCACAGTCTGCATCTCTCTCTCTCTCTCTCTCTCGCTCTCTCACTCACATTTAGCTAATAGCTCTTTTCATGGCTGCCTGTACAGCAGCTCTCCCTCTCCTCTATTTCTTTCATTTTCCCTACCTCATGATCTGTCTCTTCATTATATCTTGCATCGTTTCCAACAAGAATAGATAAACATGAATAATCACTTCAGTACTGAGACAGGTTCACCCCCACCANCAAAAAAAAAAAGAAAAATCAGCCACAATTTTAATGATCGGTTGATCGAGTGATGATGTTTTATTGATTTATAAACATGCCGTTCATTTGCTGGTTTCATCTTCTAAAATAAGTGGATTTTGCTTCTTTTCTATTTCATTATATATTTAATACCTTGGGTTTTTTCTTTCTTTCTTTTTTTTTTTTTTTTACTGCTATTCATCTCTAAAACAAACATTAAGAATCCATCACCTTGGGCACTAACAACTTGTAATTTTATACACAATGTATTATGAATTAGTTGAAAAACAGAGACAGAAATATACCGTATATACTCGACTATAAGCCGATCTCGACTATAAGCCAACCCCCCCAATTTTGACTTGCAAATTTAGCTTTTTACAAAAACCCACCCCCCCAAAGTTGCTCCATTAATTTATTTGTTTAGCAAGTTAGCCTACCTTTTTTTGTGGGTATTGTCATAGAATTCCTGTGATTTTTCTGAAAATAATCCAGGTACCGGTACCAGTAAACAGCTGATTATGTAATTAACATTAGCTGACGTTAAAAACAAGCCAGTAAACTTCCTTAAAAGAAGGCTTTGTTTTAAGAACAAACATTAATACATATATCTTAAAAACTCTAATTTTCAAATCACTACACTTTCAAAGACATCAAGTTAGAAGGGAATTCTTAACACTACCCCCTCCCCAAGCAGCTGTAAAAGCCCAGAACCTCCAAAAATAAGAATCTCCAAACTTTAGTCCAGGAATGCTTTGCCCATGATATTTCAATTAAATTTTGTAATGCAGTTATTTCTCAAAGGTGGATTATGGACTGCAGTCAGCATTTGGCCTCAAGTCAAGTCTTTGGTTCAAGTCAAAATCCTATTCTAGAACAAACGACATTTAATATAAGTAACACCTATATTTTTCTTAAAATATCCAAACATTTCATTCTTTTGAACCTGAACTCAACCCTCCCATCATATGAATTCTTATCTGCTTTTGACTCAGTGGGACTTTGACAGTGCAAGACTTGAAGTTTTAACATGTGACAGTGACGTCTGACACAACAGGCAAAATGGTTTGCCATTTCTTTCCACAAAAAAAATAGAAAGCCTCCCTTGCTGGTAAAAACATTCTGTGCTCCTCTTCATTTTTCGTTTAGTTTTTGCACTTCACTGGCACTGCCATGGTGGTAAACTCAGGCCGTTAACAAACCGCTGTAGGCTAGTTGGAAAAAGTGTAGCATCCACGCTGAGCTGTGATCGTGAGATTACAGCTGCACCTTTTTTTTTTTTTTTTTTTTTTATTGCAAGATTGCAGCTGCACTTTTTTTAATCCGTAATATTAACATACGCTAGTGGTGTCTCGATCTAGTGGTGAACAAAACTTGAGCCACACTGAACCAGATCTGGAGCTGCATGCAACTCTAGAGCCATGGGGTTTGTCACCCATGCTCTGGTTTAACAGCAAGGTTGAGATATTTTGGTTGATCTACTATTTTGGTTGACTAGTGCAGTGACCATTCAAAGGTGCCTGTTCGGAACGGGCCGGACTTTATGGTGTGCGCTGCAGCCTGCTATGATATTTTCTGCACATCCTCATGAGCTAGCTTTGTTTGCTGTATAGGATCGGGTTGAGACTGTGGCACTGGACCGGAGCGTATGCTGCCACGCCCGGAGCATATCCTGCCATGTGGACTACTTTTTACCATCAGCTCAATTCGAGAACCGCTCATTCAAACAACTTCACACACGACACTGCACCTCCTTGGGTCCTGAGCAATGAACCTGCCAAATTTTAACTTCATATGGTGCCAGGTTCTACAGATGTTGGTGCCACAGACAGAGATTTCTGCCTTCATAGGTAGATTTGATATTTTGGTTGATTTGATATTTTGGTGATGACGAGTGTATGTGGTCAGCTGGTCTTTGGAGATGAAGCTTGGCTGACTTTCCATGATGAAGGTGAGCCTTTGGAATTGAAAGGCAGAGTCAGACACGTTCATACTGTTTTTATTCCTCTTTACGACATGTCGACCTGTAAATGTAACAGAAGGTCTTTGGCTTTGGCTCACATTGTGCTGTGTTTATTCCTTTAGGTTTGGCATAAACACATCAGAACAAAACACGACTTAGGTCAAATAAATCTGTTTGAGTAGTTTTGTAATCCTGCCATGATGTCACAAAAAAAAAAAAACCCTCAGTGGCTCCCTGTGTAACCTTATTTAACATTGCAACAAGATTGTATTTTAATAATAAAAAAATCTCCATACATATGCAGATCATCTTATAATTGCAGAAAAATAATCTGCAAAAACAACTTGGCTACACAAATTTAAAAATGCAAATTTGAGGAATATTCGCATTTATTAAGTTGAACAAGATCAAAAGCGTTTCTAAGGTCATTGGAAAGTGAGTGAGATAGAGCACTTCCTGTCCGATAAGCTCCATAAAAGAGCTTCATTAAACGAGTTATGCTGCTTTAAGTCCCTTTGAACAAATCCGAAAAGAAATTGCATAAATTAAAGATAGAATACATACATAGATAGGCAAACTTAAGCGATTTGTCTGACTGAGACAAGCACACTCATTCGTACAGACTTGGTCACACGTGCACGCAGGCACACGCACACACACGAGTAAATGCACAAAACAACAATGAGACGTAAGCATGATTTCATATGACATAAAAGAAAACAATAACACCCACTAACACAATAGTTCAGCCTTTTCCACGAGCAAAGTAGATGACAGCTTATCAGATGATCTGTGTTCTACACACACACACACAAACACACACACACACACACACACGCACACACCTCTCCATTCAACTGGGGCAACTTTTCATTAACATTGTGGTATTACTTCAAACCCATTAAAATAGGCCGCTAATAATCTAAATCCAATAATTTGTACACTTCTCCCTCCTTCCCTGCATCCTGCTTTCCTCTGTCGAACCCGACACCAGAAGAGAAGATTCATTATCTCTTGTTTGGACAGGGATTATGCTGATCAGGCTGGCTTAAAGCAGAAGATATAAAGACTCTTAATAAAATTCTTCAGCTGCTGCAGCAATGTGTCTTCTAATTTAAAGAAGGAAACACATGCATGTACACACACACACGCACACCCTTTCTATTCCCTTCTCCTTTTGTCCTCAATCTCTACATATCTTCTTCTCATCTGTGTTTCTATCCTTCTCAGATTGTCCTTATTTCCTCTTGTCTTTTCCCGTAAACGATAGCAGAGGTCAGACTCATAATCATCCTGCCTGCAGGATTATCTGATTCCACGTGACTGTCCTGCACTTCCTCCTAAAGCAACGCCGAGTCAAACACAAATGTTTATTCTGTATTCTTCTACTAAATAGCAACAGATTATAGAAAATTCTTCTGTGTCTAAAACACAAAATTGTAATATAATTCAGCAGACAGTCTGCAGATGGTTTTGGATTCTGAAAAATGATCAGCCTGAAGCTCAGCATTCAGTGCTGAGCAGTGCTTGAGAATGTGGAGCATCTAGTGTAAGACACGTTTATTTTTTAAATAAGTTACTTAAAAGCACCATTTTTTATTGCATTTAAACCAAGCACATTAAAAGACCATACCAACCATTTTACACGTTTGAGCCTAACATATTCAATTTTCATACACGTAAGGTTACTGATAATCATGTCCCAAGGATAAAACTGTATTTCAGCTTTCCTGATGTTTTGTAAAATCTCTTAATCTTTCAAAATCAAATATTCAAGCGATGCACCCACTTTAAAAATCGATGTTTTGCCTGCTAAAAGTTACACAGCCTTATGAAGTCATTGTCATTTAAATTTTTCAATAAACGCAGGTGTTCTTTTGAGACTATTCCCCAATGAAGACATACATTCACTCCACGTTTTTTATTGCCTTAAATGCTAAAATTATGAAATTTAGAAAAAACCTGTTCACGATAATGGATTATCTATCCCAAGAACGTTTCAAGTATCAACAAGTTGATTTTAATAGCATACCAGAATGAACTGAAACCAATGGCGGTCTGGAAGGTAGGAAAAAAAAATTAACTCACCATTCCAGTAGGATGCTTTTGGTCAGTAACATTATGTGTATGAAAATTGAATATATTAGGCTCAAACATGCAAAATGGGTGCTATGGTCCTTTAAGTCATGAAAGTCAAGAAGGTTACCCTATAGAGCCACACACACACACACACACACACACACACAGGTCACACCTGCAGCTCTGCTTGTTTTCAGTCACATGCATGCAGGAGTAAGTCTGGAAAGATACAAAATAATACTTTCATGAGGCCGAGATGCTTCAGAAGAGGTTTGGTGGCTCCTGGGGACAGAGACACAGTGCATCCATCTCCTCCTCTTCCTCCTCAGTGGGCTAATGACGGCAGACCTCACCATATCGCAGCCCTTTGCAATTCAAACTCCAGTTCATTTCCTGCTGCTGTTTGTGCGGCAGTAGATGCAGTTTTTATGAAGGTATCTGTCATCTTGATATCGGCGCTATTTGACTAGCATGGAGGAGGAATAGCAAAGAAGCAATTCATTCTCAGCTGAACTGGTTGGAAGAATGGCAGACTGTCAGCTAACAGTGCTTTGCTGAAATCATATCAGAAGATTTTTTTTTCTACCTTGCTCACAACTACAAAAAAACAAAAACATTCCCCTCACTTTTGTTTATTTGTTATTTACATTTGTAATTTTTGCTTCATGGTGTATTGATAAAAATTTGATGGATTAATTAGGTTTTTTTTTGTTGTTATTCTGAGGAGGAAAGCACAAATGTGGTTAAGCAAAAAGTCATTATTTGAGCAGGCTGAGAAATGAGACTAAGTGCACACACACATACACACGCACACACATCAATCAAATTAAGATTCGTTAGGTGACCAGGTTTGAGCAACGCATGGCTGCTTTGGTCATAATTAATGTTCATTTACAAGCAAAAACACAAAACGTTCTCTCCAGGCCTGGAAAGCGTAGGAGCACAATATCAAAATCTTTAAAACAAATACATAAAATATGACCTATTTGGAAGGAGAATCAATATTGCATGTTTGTCTGGAGGAAAGCTGCTGATGCATTTGCTGTGCTGACTTTTCCAATTTCTACATCTGAGATTACCATCGCTTTGGAGTACGCTGCTCATTTTGAAAAACAGAATTTCATTCAGTGGCTGCTGTAGCTTTGTGCCCCGAGGCTCTGCGAGACAGACAGAGAGAGAGAGAGAGAGAAAGAGAGAGAAAGAAAGAACGTATATTAATGAAATGCGAGACAGACAGTGTTATTTAAATCACCTGCACAGCATCACCTCAGGCCCAACCTGGACTTCGGGCTGCGTCACAGTGATTTCACACTTCAGTGTATCTCGCAAACTTCACCATTTCAACATAAGCAAACCTCAACACGCACCAAATCCAATAAACCGCACCGTGTTTTACTTGACCTTACTGTAGCACGTAAGTCGCCTTCCAACTTGACATAAAACCGCTTTTACACATTGCATTAAAATGCGATCCGTGTATCAGACACATTATCTGGATAACAACCAGTGCCAGGACCTAGTTTTACAGCTTGTATTAAAATTGTTATCTGCATCCTGCCTGCATTGTGATCACATCTCAGTGTGCTGTTAAAGCCTGTGTTTCCTCCTTGCTCCATGGACAAGCCATTGTGCATTTTTTAAAAATAACTTCTTTTTTTGGCACAGGCATGGTTGTCCACATTCCAGGTGCAGGTGTCGATTTACGGAAAGTCACAACTCCCTATTGAAATGGGCGGGTTTAATCTCATGAGTGTNGCAGGTGTCGATTTACGGAAAGTCACAACTCCCTATTGAAATGGGCGGGTTTAATCTCATGAGTGTGTCGCAGCTGTTTGGATTACATTTACACCTGGCTAGTTGTGACCGAGATTTGATCACAACACGAGCCAGACCATATCCGTATGTGTTTTTGCAGATTGGATCACAATGCTTTTTGTGTATTTATATTACATTAACATGCAATTTTCCTGGATATGATATAATCTGGATAATGTATGTGTACAGATTTCATGCTATTGTACAGTGTAAATGGCACGACATAACCATTGCATTTCATCACTGTCATACAAATGGCTTTGATTGAAATGACAAAATATATATTTTTAATATATTGGCTTGATATGTAGTCAGATGACTTTTCCAACATTCATGGTTTTCAGGAAGTCACATCATTTTAAAGATGGAAATCAACCAGTGAATATATGCTATAATTTATATCTATATGATTTATGCTATTTTTCAAAATACTGTATATGTAAGCCATCTCACTACATGACTTTTGTTCCCGTTTTTGCTCATTTAACCTTAGAAAGTCAAACCCCTGTTAGCTTTTGCTCAATAAACACACTTGGAAAATATTTTTTGTAAGTATTTCAGACATTAACTCAGTTATGTACCAAAGATAAAGATCCTGGCTGTTCTTTCAACAAGAAACCTTGTGTGTTTGTGTGTGTTTGTGCATGTTTGTGTGTGCCAACTGCATGCCAACGTTTCAGAAGCTACCTGTTCTCCCAGAACAATTAAGCCAAGCCTCTTTACAGTATCTCCGCTCCAATTAATTTTAATATTTAAACAGCCATGCAGAGACTTCTGAACCCACTAACGCAAGATTAGAGTAAACTCAATTAAATATTGATGGCCATAAATAAACATTCTAATTTGGAGAGCCACCGTGGTGCGTGGTAAATCAAGGGAAAAAAATGGTTTCAGCTGAACTGCTATGCTTATTAGCTGTGCAAATGTTGAGCTGAGGGGTCAGAAGAGAAGGTGAGAGGAAGGACAAAGGATTAATGTGAAAGAATGTAGAATGATGGGAACAATAACAGGAAAACACGGAGGTGTTTCTGTCCTCAGTGGAAGGTGACATCAATGGAGTTTGTAGACACAAAACAACTGATTTTCTACTTTAACTATAGCGATCAGAATCAAACTCAAGTCTCCATAAATTGTACATTAAAATCCATAACTTTCCACACTTTTAAAGGTACCATGGTTTTCATTTCTACGGTAAATAGTTGCAAAACTTGAGATTCATGCTTATAGCAAAAAAGAGAATAGCAAGTGAGTATTTGGCCATTAAACGTTTTGCAGTTCATGGGTGTTGCCAGTTCAGGCTTCATGGAATTGACCAATCAGAACAAAATAGGCTTTTTAAAGTGACAGCACCTAAAATGGTCTGTTTTCACTCAGTGCTACATAGCAGTGCTCCAGCGAGGGATTGTAAAGGTGGATCAAGTTTTTTTTTTTTTTTTTTTNTTTTTTTTTTTTTTTTTTTTCTTCAAATAAGTGAACACTTCTTCAACAGAAATGCAAGAACAAATGTTTTGGTTTTAAAAGATCTAAGCAGAAGTCTGATCTCGTGTATGAAACCGCTCAGTCATCCATTTCATCGGGGATCTAACAGCAGGCGTTAAAGAAAACTGGGTGTGCTGTTCAGTCTTGAATTTCTTTGTTTTATCACTCATCCACCTAACTTCCTCAGTTCAGAGTCGATGGTGGTAGTAAACCGGCATTAATCCTCTGACAGTTGTTCACACCGTGGGCCATGTGACTCCTTGGGTCACACGGGAGTCAGGCGAGAGTCGTTGGAGTCATTCAAGACTAAAGAGAAAGTCCAATTGCCTCAAATTAAAGTTGCCTCAGTTACTAGATAACTCCGAGGGTTTTATCACGAAACTGATTTTGAAAAAAAATATATTCCCCTTCATCCTTGTTGCCCCCAGAATCATTTGTTTTTTTTCTCAGATGGGTGTAAGATGTTACAGAAGTTGCAGACAGAAAGCATCTCTTTTAGAGGCGGGCCACGTGCACGGCTCTGACTGACAGTGAATCATTCACGGAGCGCAGGAAACATGATGAGGGCTTGATTAAGGACAAGCGTAGTCGGCTCCACAGGTAAATCAGCCCAGAATGAAGGCTAGTTGGCAACAACTTTTTCATAAGAAACTTAAGAATAATGAAGCTTAGAATCTTCTGCCAGACAGACAGGTGAACATGTCTGACTGTCGACGTTATAAAAGGTAAAGATAACATTCATATATTTCTAATGCAGTGCTGCGCAAATCCTTTGACCTTTGACTCATACAGACTCTTTTGTAGTGATTATTTCTTCTAATCGTCTGCGTATTTTTTTCCGATGTTACATTAAATATGTTCAGTGTCATCTCAGAATCCAGAGGCAAACACATGTACACACAAACGCAGATGCACAAACATTTACTGAGGTTTTTTTTTTTTTTACTTCAAGCTCATGAATTCATAAGATGGTGTGTATGCCAAGCTGAGCAGGCGAACATGACAGCCTCCTGACAGCTCCCGTACACAGGCAGCCCGCTTTGCCTTTTAGATATATATTTTGAAAGTTATTCAAGAGCAAGAGGGTCGGGGGCGGAAACGCCACAGGAATAAATAGAAATCAAACATTCGGTGCCTGTGGTCTTGGCACTTTGAGCAGAGATATGGGGAAGGTGTCAGGGGCAAGGCAACGGGGTTTGACAAGGAGGCCTCGACGGGCAGCAGCCGCTGTCAGAGCGGCAGGTGGTGATGCGTGAATTGACGCTGTGGATTCCTCTGCTGGTCACTGGAGAGGACAGAGGCATTGGGAGGGGCCTTAAACCCACCGTCCACCTGTTAGAGCCCTGGCCAGCTTAAAGGACCATACAGGCCATTTTTCATGTTTGAGCCTAATATATTCAATTTTCATACAGGTAAGGTTACTGACAAGCATTTCCCAAAGCATACTACTGGAACGGTGAATTAAAACATTTTTTTTCCCTACCTTCCAGACCGCCTTTGGTTTCAGTTCATTCTGGTACGCTATTAAAATCAACTTGTTGATAATTGAAATGTTCTTGAGATAGGTAATCCATCATCGCGAACAAGAAGTGTATTCAGGTTTTTTTTCAAAGTTATGTAATTTTAGCTTTTAAGTGCAATAAAAAGCGTGGACTGAATGATGTCTTCACTGGGGAATATAGTCCCAAAAGAAGACCTGTGTTTATCGAAAAATTTAAACGACTGTGACTTCGTAAGGCTGCATAACTGTTAGCAGGCAAAACATCAATTTTTAAGTGGATGTATTGCTTGAGCATTAGATTTTGAAAGATTAAGAGATTTTCCAAAATATCAGGAAAGCTGAAATACGGTTTTATCCTTTGGGAAATGGTTGTCAGTAACATAACATGTATGAAAATTGAATATATTAGGTTCAAACATGCAAATTGGCCGATATGGTCCTTTAAGACACACTCGCCCTCAATAGTCTGCAATCATGCATGTGAGTGCAAGTGGATGTGATGAGAGCACAGAGGGCCGACTTTTGCCAGTATTTAGACGACAGACAGGTATCAGAAGGTGAAATATAATGGCTAAATATAAAATAAATAAATTAATTAAATAAAATATGAAAGGGTGGCTGAATTTTGAGGAAATTACAAGTCCAGTTGCTTTTACTGCATGTCGCTATTTCCTCTAAGTGGATTTATCAGTCTTGTAATGGCCCTCTAAAATTTTGAATATGGGCTGTTAGATGGCATCTCTCTCTCTCTCTCTCTCTCTCTCTCTCTCTCTCTCTCTCTCCGTCTTTTTCCATTTCCTGAGGGAAAAGCTGGACAGCGGGAAGAGTGTTTTTGGAGCTGGCATGGGAAGCATGGCAAAGTCAAAAGGCGGGGGGGGAGCTTCCATTCACGGCTCCATAATACTCTATTCATGAAGCCCCGTGTGCTTTTATCATTTAAAGCATTCTCCCAGCACGCAGAGCTCCATCCTGTCTCATTGTGAAGCCACCGTCTAAGGAGCTATTTCCACAGAAGCAAAAATAGTCTTATTTGTGAAATAGTGATTATCTATAATGCGACCCAAGGACCTCAATGGAAGAGAATACTGGATTCCACAGGCTTCCATATCCCACTGGTGGAGTGTGGGTATATTGTAGCTCTCCTTTCCCTCATCCAACTTTGCTTGATAGGATTACAGGAGCCTTGGATACCAGCTGTCAGAAAATGCAGACTGTAATGCATCATTTGTCAGTGTGAAAATATATAATTATGCTCGTCTAACAAGTTTTCAAGGCCAAATGGAAGTAATATCTTTTTTGTGAAACAATAATCTTGTGCTGCATCAGTATAATTGGAAAAAAAAAAGAAGTGTGCTACATTTGCTTATTTGTCATTTTGCAGGAAATGTGCTGTGTTGATGGCTTAAGAAAAAAATATCTCAGAAAGGATGTAAGTAATTGTGTTTGTGTGGGTGGACTTTTGTATTTGATGCATGCGTGTGTGTGTGTCAGGTCTGTTCCGCTCATTTGGATTACAGAGTGTTGTCTTACCAGCTTGAGTTATTTGTTTGTTGAATGGGCCCATAGTCTCATATACCTTGTCATCTGGTTCTATTGTTTCCTCAGTCAAATCACATGAAAACCGGCCTAATTGAATGTGTATTGATGGGAATGCGGCGCGCCGACTCTCCCCTTTGGCAGCTCCGAGTCTGACAGCTTCATCATCTCACAGGATGGAGACCCGCAGGATGACAAGACACTTGAAATAGAAACAAATTGAGAGAAACACCCAGAGACAGATCGAGAGATGGGCAGAAAGAGAGATGAATATGAAGTTAGCACTCGGAGGTGGGCGAAGAAAAATGTAACAGAGGGAAGTTCTGTAAGAAAAAGAAATGAAAGGATTAAGAGCTACCTTTCACGTTGCCTGTAGTACGTGTGCAATCAGGACGATGGTGCTAAATAATGGCAATCAGGCGGATTCATCAGAGTCTTCTTTTCCTGCCAAGGAAGGCAGCACACTGTAATTATGTAGGCATCAGCCTCTGCAACTGCCACCCACGCTCGCTGTAATTTCACCCAATTTACGTTAGAAGGCTTCAAAGGGCCTATAATTTGGATCCCTTCAGCTTTATGGTAATGTGTTGGCATTGACTGGCACCTTTGTGCTCACATAAAACGGACACGTGTTGAGTGTTGCTGGAGGGATTTTTTTGCATGGCTATGAGCTGAGTGAGGAGAAGGCAGTCGCGTGGACTTGGAGATTGTGGAAACACAAAACTAGCAATACCATGATTGAAAAATATTGTATTACAAATAAGTGTCTGCAATAAAATTTCACTCAACAAAAATGAGAATTAGCAGGACAAGTGCTCAAGTCTGTGACTTGTGATGAGTAGAATGAGCGTCATTGTCTGGTGAAAATGTTGTCTTTCCAGCTTAAACTTTCATGGTTTTAGATCACTTGAATTTTTGAGATCACTTGAAACATGCTTGAGAGCAGTAATTCATCGCAAAAACCACAAGATTACAGATCAGTTTACACACACACACACACACAATATTTGCAATCTGGTGAAAACCATGTGTATCCCATTTTAGAGATGATCATGGTTTACATGCTCCTCCACAGGTTTAGAAATAGTTCTAAAACTCTGCAAATGATGTCTACATGATGTTTAAAATACATTCGTCAAGATGAACAAGATGAATAAGATTGTGTGTTTAGAGTTCCTGAAAAGATGATGTTTTGGAGATATAATGATGTGTAAATTTATAAGATTGAGTAAATGTAGGAAAATAAGTACCGTAATAATTACAGCTGTCAGATAGTGAAGTAAAAAGTACCATGAAATTGTACTAAAAGGATCATATCAGTGGTTTTGTGTGTTTGAGCCAAATGCATGCTATTCCCATAAACATTACATTACTGTTAATCATTTCCCAAAACCTACTTCTGGAGCAATATATTTCTTTGTTGTCCTTCTGGGATGCCAAAGATTGCAGTTTATTCCACTAGACTATAAAAATCAACTTTAGAGACTTGAAACATGCTTGAGATCAGTAATTCATCGCAAAAACCACATGCTGTTATTATTATTATTTTTTTTTTCTGTTGAAGATACTTAATTTAATCGATCCAACATGGAGGTACACTAAAGAAAATGTGTATCTCCATCAGGGAATATAGTCCCAGGAATCCAGACTGCTTATACCAGAGAAATTAAAATGACAATGTCTATATGTAAATGTGTGTGGACTCAAACATGCAAAACCAGTGGTATGAGCCTATAAATGTACTCAGTATACACATACACGCATAAAATGAATGAATCCTATGCAACGTCTCGTCCTTTGCCCTGTGTGCGTGGCTTCCTGTTCATATAGACCATTACAGGCTTTTAACGGCAGCAACATCAGAAGACTATCGGCTGAGGTCAGGAGGGAACAAAAGCATGTCGACGGGGTCACTGACCTGTGAAAGCTTTTCTTTTGAATCCACACATTGTTCAACATTCTGTGGCAAAGATGAGAGGAAGCAGCCAATCGGTGAAAGGCAGGAAAACACACTGTTAGGGTCACAGGTCGCTCTGCTTCACAATCTGTCTGACATGGCATAGACCAGGATTAATAACGAGGCTGCTACACCTTCTCTCATCCGCTGTCTCTTTCTCTCATCCTGTGCTCACCCCACCCNACCCAGCCACATCCCCCTCACTCAGGGCTTCTTAATGACTAACCTGTCAGGATTAGCATCTCTCCCTATTTCACGCTGTGGTATCCAACTTCCTCTTCATCCCCTAATGAGCCGCCTGGTTCCAAGGACAGAGCAGATGGGGGTGAAGACAGATGAAAACTCAAAACGTTCACATCACCACCAAGCTTCACATTTCAGGACTCCACACCACCCGCGTCGAGCCGAGCCATCTCTTTTCCTCGCCTCACCCCTCTTTCTGTTGTCCCTGGCTTCCGCTGGTTAGGACAACTTAATTAATCACTGTACAGCTCTAATGAATTGACCAGCCGGGGCGTATTGATCCCAGGGGNGACAACTTAATTAATCACTGTACAGCTCTAATGAATTGACCAGCCGGGGCGTATTGATCCCAGGGGTATCAGCGTCTTGCCTCTGTGAAGTCTAATACCGCCTACAGAGATCAAACATCTTCAGAGGGAAAAAGTGGGAAGAAATATCAGATTCAAATTTTTTTTTTTTTTTGAAGCGCGTGGTCAGAAGGAGAAGACATTGGCTGAAGCCACTTCAGCAAATATGTGCATTAGAAAGCAAATCCCCATCTTCATCCCTCGCGCCTTCCTCCTCCTCTCTCTCTCTCGCCTCGGCTTGTGTTACACGTCACATTTACAGAAATAACATTCCTTTCATCAAAGGAATTAGTGTTATATTTCAGGTTGTCTTAAGTCAGAAGAGGAGCTTACAGCTTATTAAAGTGTCGTCACGGCAGCAACACGAAGGATGCTGGGGGATTTGGCAGCCGTCTTGGAGACCGGATCGCTCAGATCTTTTCTGGGCCAAGGTTAGATTAGGCATTGATCTGAAAGGCTAATTTGATGCCACATTACATCTGTGAAATTACAGCGCTGCACGCCTCCTGTTTAGGAACACGAGCCGGACAACTCCCTCTCCACTTCTCAGAAATCAGTTATGTAAATGCACACGGGCAGTAAAAGCTTTGCCATGTAAACTATAGCATCGAAATGAATGAATTACATATTAGCGTTCAACCAAATAAGGAGCCACGTATCATATTAATAAATACAGCCACACTGTGTTAATATATTTCATTGCATTAAGTCGCCTCAGAAGTCATACAGAGAATACTAGTTATAACAGGAAGGCAAATAAATCTGTACGCAGAGGAATAAAAAATGTGTTAATCAATGTTTTTAGCTGGAATGAATGTGCTGCAGGAACAGTCAGGTGTTTCTCTTTTCACCTGTTGATTCCAAGCCTCTGCCTGCAGGAAAATTCAAACACACACACACACACACACACCCCCTTGCTTCTGTTTTCACCTACAGAGTTTTCATTTTGTCGATGAGGAATTGATTTAGCTGNACCCCCTTGCTTCTGTTTTCACCTACAGAGTTTTCATTTTGTCGATGAGGAATTGATTTAGCTGATTGACTGCAAACACTCCCTGCACAAGTGTGTGTACACTCAGTTAGATTGACAAAAATATAATAAGCAACTATGCTGAACAGTGCATGATACAGCAAAATCAGTGGCGATAGATACTGTATAATAAATGGTTGTATAACCTTCCAATGTGTGTTTATCATTGGGCAAACAGGAACAAATATCAAGTCGTCTTTATGAATATACAATGATTTATAATTTTCTTATGAAAGACCTAATAGTCTATTACCTCTGATTCATGCAGATTTTCAGAGCAATTACATCATAAATCAAATAAAAACATGCATCAGCTGTAATTAAATCTCCAGCTTTTTTCTGCTACCTAAAATCTAGAATGTATGTACAGTATGTGTGTGGAAATGTGTGTATATGTGTATTTTGTACTCCATATGCCTCCTGTGTGTGCTGCAGTTAGTGTGTCTTTGTCCTGGCTTAGAAAGCTTTATTTTCTGCCGCGTTACACTGTGACTGCCTGGCTTGAGATGCCAGCAGATTTACAGAAGAGGACACACTCTCTGTCTCTGATCCACACATACCACAGAGCAGCCGCACAATGGAGTTACCCACTGAAGTCTATCTGCCATAAACTAAATTCCTCTCAGTCTCCACAACCCCCCAGCCCCATCCCCAGCTGCCCTGTCCTGCTTTTTTTCTCCATCACACACACACACCACACACACAATGAAATGCTCTTTAACTTTGCCGAATGCCCGAGCATAACGACCCCC